>PVJX010001187.1:0-22482 GCA_004027295.1 Dolichotis patagonum | reverse complement strand
TCTGTTTTGACTCCTGCTTCTTCATTCACATGCTTTGTTCTTAAGTTATAGATCCTCTTGTCATCCTCTAGCCTTCCAATTGTTACTGCCTGCTCCCTTGTTATTTTTAAGAGATCTTCCCTTTCATGATAACACATTGCAAGCCTGTGTTCAATTTTTGATAGTCTATCTTTGGTTTCTTTCAAGCAGTTTTGCCAACTTTCTATGGCATCTTTAGTTTCCTGGTAATCTCTTTGAATCTGCTTCATGAATTCTAGGTTTGCTTTATATTCTTCAGTGAACATTTCTCTCTTTTGTGTTCCTCCCTTCTTTTGTCTGTATCTTTGTGAGAGGTGCCCAGCCTTTCTTTTATTAATCTACTTATCTCTTGTTTAATTTGGATTAATATTTCAGTTTTGATCTCATTTATGAGGTCTCGAAGATATCTGTTTATGTCCGCTGACACTGTGTTTGATGTTGCATGTTTGCTGCCCTCAATCTCTTTTGTATTTACCTCTCCTGGATCAATACTCCCATGGTTGGGGGCTTGGTTTTTTTTCTTACTTCTCTCTCTTGTCATGTTTTTGGTTCCTTCCATACAAGTGTATAGTGCAATTCCCAACCCCTTTTCTTGTTGGTTAAAGTTCCTCTAGAATGCACAGGCTAGGAGCTTCTGCCCTCTTCAGTGTGCTATCAGAGATTAAAGTTCAAGCAAGGGCAGTGTGTGCTGGCTCCTCCCCTCCAGGGCAGTCAACCTTTGCGGGCCTTCACTGCATCAATGTGCACTGTGCTCAGGGAATTAGTTTGTAGTGACCATTGGGTCCCAGCCAGGGGCATGGCCCAATCCAAGCAGATCCCACCAATCTGCTCAGTGAGGGGAGCAACCAACTGAAGCCACTTCCTTATGGAGTTAGAGCTGTCCTGCCCAAATCCAACATGTTGTCCAGTTGGTTGCCCCTTTCCCATGGGTGGGTCTTATTCCCATCACTCACCGCGTGTTGATGCCGGTCCCTGAGAACTGCTGGGCTCCCCGACCTCTGACCTCAGCGCAACTGCAGAGAATTTAAGTTGCCTCTGGGTGGGTCACATGCAGGGCCAGTTCCAGGCAAGCCGCGCAGGGCTGTTCAGCTCCACGCTCAGGGCCTCTCTGAGAATTTTGAATTCTGCTACAGGGTTTTGATCCCCCTGGAGCCCTAAAAGTCATATTACCTGTCTCTTTTATTTAAGCCTTCACCATCCACTTGTTTGGAAAGTTGTGGACCTGATCAGTCTGCAATAAGATCCCAGTTGTTTATTCTTTGAAGTACTTCCTGCGCAGTTTGGTTTTTTTCTTGAACTTTCTGCCTACAACTATGTCTTCAAGATCTCTACCTACCTTTTCTTCCAGTATATTTAGTGTTTCTGTTTTAATATTTAGCTCTTTGATCCATTTTGACTTTTTTTTAGTGCATGGTGATAGATCCATGTCTAGTTTTAGTCTTCAGTATGTGGAAAGTCAAATTTTCCAGCACCATTTATTAAAGAGGCTGTCTTTCTTCCCGTGAACATGTTTGGCCTCTTCATCAAACACAAGGTGGCGGAGTGTCTTTGTAGTTGTGTCTGCATCTTCTAATCTGGTTTTGTGTTTTGTGTTTGTTTTTATTTGGGGGGGCTGGTGTGTGTGTGTGTGTGTGTGTGTGTGTGTTTGTGTGTTTGCCAGTACCATGCTGATTTTATCACAGTAGCTTTGTCATATAATTTCAAGTTAGTGCTACCTCCTACCTTGTGCTACCTCCTACCTTGCCTTATTGCCCAGGATTGCCTTTGCTATTCTAAGTCTCTTCTGGTTCCAAATGAATTTAGGAATGTTTTCTCTAGCTCTGTGATGTATGCTAAGGTATTTTGATTGGGGTTACATTAAATCTGTATAGTAATTTTGGGAATATGGCCATTTACACTATGTTGTTTCTTCCTATCCATAAGCAAGGTATATCTTTCCATTTTGTGATATTCTCTTCAATCTCATTTTATACAGTATGTTAATTTTCACTGTACAGAACTTTTACTCCCTTTGTTAGACTGATTCTTAAATATTTCATTTTTTTGGATGCTATTGTGAAAGACGATTTTCCTAATTTCTCTCTCAGTGAACTTGTTTGTGTACAGGAGAGCTATTGATTTTTGAATGTCAACTTTGTATCTAGCTACATTACTGAATTTGTTTATTACACCTAGAAGTCTTTGAATGGAGTTTCAGGGGGGTCTTAGTTTAACTTCTTCCTCTCCCATCCTTATTCTTTTTATTTCTCTTTCTGTTCTAATTGCTCTGGCTAATGTTTCCAGAACTATATTGACTAGAATTGGTGATAGTGGACATCCTTATCTTGTTTCTGATTTTAGATTGAAAGCTTTCAGTTTTTGTCCATTTACTATGATATTGGTTTGTCATAGATGACTTTTATTAGACCTAAGTAGACATCATCTATTCTGATTTTCTGTAGGTTTTTTTTTTTATCATGAATGAGTGTTGGACTTTATCAAAAGTTTTTCTGCACCCATTGAGATGATCATGTGATTTCTGTTTTTGGTTCTGTTGACATGATGTATTATGTTTATTGATTTGCATATGTTGAACCATTCCCAGATTCCTGGAGTATATGTTTTCTGTTTTCTATCTTATATGAATAAAGACTTTCAAAGTAGGTATTGATGATCTTCCAAATTTCCTTAGGGTCTGTAGTGATTTCACTCTTTTCATTCCTTATTGCATGAATTTGAATTTTTTCTTTCTTTCTTTTTGATAAGGTTGGCAAGAGGTTTATCAAGCTTGTTTATTCTTTCAAAGAACCAACTCTTCAATTCATTTATTCTTTGTACTGTTTTCTTAGTTTCAATTGCATTAATCTCTGCTCTGATCTTTATAATTTCTTCCCTACTAGAGGGTTTGGGTTTGACTTGTTCTTCTTTTTCTTAAAGCTTCAGGTGTAGCACAAGGTTGTTAATTTTATGCTTTCTGTTTTCCTGATGTGAGAATTCAGTGCTATAAATTTTCCTCTTAGAACTGCTTTCATTGTGTCCCACAAGTTTGTGTAAGTTGTATTTGCATTTTCATTTGATTGTAGATACTGTTTAATTTTTTCTTTAATTTCATCTGTGACTCATTGGTTGTTCAGGAGGGTGTCATTTAATTTCCATGTGTTTATGGAATCTTCATGGTTTCTACTGTCATTAATTTCCAATTTTATTGCACTATGGTCATGCATAGAATAATTTGCTTCTTTGTATTTACTTAAGCATGTTCTATGGGCTAGTATATGGTCTATTTTAGAGAATGTCCCATGTGCAGCTGAGAAGATTGTATATTCTGATGTTACTGAGTTGAACACTCTGTAAATGTCTATTAAGTCCATTTGTTCACAGGTTTGATTCAACTCTGTTATTTCTTTGCTAATTTTTTGTGTTTTTTTTTCTCTTTGTGAAAATGGGGTGTTCAGATCCCCTGTTATAACTGTGTTATTGCTTATATGTTTTTTCATGTCAATTAATATTTTAATTACAGAGTTGGGTGCTCCCATATTTGGTGCATATATATTTATGATTTTTATTTCTTCCTCGTGAATTTTCCCCCTAATATATATGTAATAACATTCTTTATCTTTTTAAATAATTCTTGCTTTGAAGTTCACATTGTCTGCAAACAGAATAGCTACCCCTGCTTTTTTTTCTGGGTTCATGTTCCATGGAGTATTGTTTCCCATCCTTTTACTTTCAGTCTATGAATTTCTTTTTGAGATACATGCATTTCTTATATACAGCATATTGTCATATCTTGTTTCTTGATGCATTTTGCCAATCTGTTTCTTTTGATTGGTAAATTGAGGTCATTTATATTTATGGCACTAACTGATATATATTGGCTTGTCATTGTCATGTTATTTTCCTGCTCTTGGTTCTCTGATTTTTCCCTCTGTTTAATAGCTTCCCCTGTGCGTTAGTCAGGGCTTTGCAAGAAGTAGACATTACAAGACACATAATTTATAGAATTATTTAAAATGGTCACCCAAGCAGTCAAATACAAAGGAAGTACAGGATATCTGTCCACATACTAAAGACCTAGAATATCTAGCCAAGGGCCTTGATTCCATGACAATATCATGCACGAGTCTAGCTGAAGACCAAGAACCCATGACTGTGCTCCCCATGAGTCTAACTGAAGGCCTAGAGCCCATGAAAATGACTCTGGCAAGTCTGTTTCATGGATCTGCACTGGGAAGGTCCAAAGGTCCACAGTGGAAGCTAGAAAGCCAGTGGGATGAAGGATCTGTACCAGCAGTCTGATGGTTCTGCATTGGAGCCTGGAAGCAATGCTCAAAGCAAGAACCAATGTTCCCCCCAAAATACAATAGCTGTCTTCAGCAACAGTGAGGTCCCAAGATCCGCTGACAGTGAGCACTGCAAAGTTCATATCAGGAAGCCAGCATGACAATCTCCTCCAGGAGAACCAGCAGCTCCAAAAGAACCAACAGCTCCAAACAACAATACTTAGGAGAACCCACAGTGCTACTCTCTTCCTCTTCACTTCTTTTTATGCTGGCAACAGTCCCCAGGTGGGCCATCTACACTCAGCACCACTCTGATTCAGCTCAGCTAGTGTTTAAGTTGACCATCAGTTTTCAATCCACCACATACTATTTGGTAGTTTCTTTCTGTTGTCGTCCCTTGGAATTGTGGTCATTTTTATGTCTGTCTAGAATATCTTTCAGTACCCTTTGTAGTGTTGGCTTAGTGGTCATGAATTTCTTCAGTTGTTCTCTGTTGTGGAAGTATCTTATATCTCTATTAACTTTGAAAGATACTTTTGCAAGTTATATCAGTCTGGCTTGGAAGTTGTTTTCTTTCAGGACTTGAAAGACTTCTCCCCAAGATCTTCTTGCCTTGAGAGTTTGTATTGAGAAGCCTGCTGTTATCCAGGTAGGCTCTCTTTTATATGTGATCTGTTTCTTTTCTTTAACAGCTTTTAATATTCTATTTTTGTATTGAATTTCTGGGATATTGATTGTTATATGGCTAATTGGGGTGCTATAAACCTTACTTATCTGTATGTCAGATTCTTTTCTCAAGTTTGGGAAATTTTCTGCTATTACTTCTGCAAACAGTTTTTTATGTTTTTTGTTTTGGCTCCTGTTTTTTCACTGACACCAATTATTCTTATATTATTTTTGTTTGCATCATCTTGTAGCTGTTTAATTGTTGTTGCCTGATATATTTTTATTTTCAAGAGGTCTTTCTTCTCATAGTCACCAGCTGCAAGCCTGTATTCAAGATCTGAAAGTCTGTCTTCAGTTCAAGTAGTTTTATCAGCTTTCAATGAAATTAGTTTTCCTGTATATCTGCTTGGATCTGTATCATGCATTGTATTTCTTTCCTATAGTGACCATTCATGATTTCATTCTTCTTTCTATAATAATCTGTTTTCTTATCTGTCTCTGCTTTAGAGGCGCTGAGCATTTTGTTTAAAAATGTTGACATTTCTTTTTTACCTGAAAGATTATTTCTTATCTGGTTTCCTGTATGGCCTCATGCATTTGTTTCTTTACTTTAGTTGTTATCATTTCAGAAATTTCATGTGTTTTTCTCCCATTTTCTTCCATATCAGTGACTGGAGGACTTGGAGGTCTGAGATTGCATTTTTCTTCTTTGTTTTGTCATTTTCTAGGTTCCCATGATGGATGAGAGGTGATCGGTGTGGCCCCTGCCTCAGGTGCAGTTTACCTGGGTTCCTGTGATGGTGGAGAGTTGATAGGAATGGCCACCAAACCTGGGTTTCCACAATGGCAAAAAGTAATGATAATGATGGCTGCCTCAGTGCCCCTAATCTGGGTCCCCTGCAAATATTTCTTTCAAAATTGGTAAATATCATGTTTCCCAGAAAATAACATGCTAGAAAATAACTAGCCTTGAAAATCAGAGATCAAAAAAGTGTCAGTCCCAATCAGCCTATCCTTGTCTTACCTGCCTTACAGAACAGCCACTGATCAAGACAATAGTGATGGCAGGTATTTTGGTTTGTATCTAGATGTTCCCTCTCAAAGCTTAATGCACTCAGAGTTGGGGCTTTTTAGAGGTGGTTGCATCTAGAGTGTGTGACTATATATTAAGGGTGTGTGATAACTAAATTATTCCACTGATTGGTTTAGTAAAGTTCTGGGTTTAAGTAATGGGAATGCCCATCTGGATATGGATGATGCCAACCAAATTCTTGTAGTCTTAGTGAAATAAAAGGGAAACTCACTGCTGTTGCCTATTTCTTGCCATACTATGGACTGTTTCTTCTCTGCCACGCTCCTTGTGGAACCAGCTGACTATAGACTGAAACCTCTATAAACTATAAGCCAAAATAAAACTTTCCTCTTTAACTTGTAGGTGTCAGGCATTTTGTTCTAGCAATGAGGAGTAAGAAAAGCAAGGAAATGCTCATTGTGGTTGCCTTTTTTGTTCTCTACTTTTCAAGGCTGATTATTTTCCAGCTATGTTGTACTTTTGAGGAAAGGAGATAAAATATTTCCAGGACAGTACCTCAAGAAATTATGACCATCAAACCAGTACTACAAAAAATACTCAGGAAAGAGACAATGAAACCAACAGTGCCAAAAATAAACAAACAAAAACATTAAAATAACAAAGAGAATGAATATACCAGGTGTGGTGAGCAGTTAAGCAGAAGGTGTAGAGAGAAGACATCAGTGGTAGGAAAATCATGCAATTAGAGGAATAAGTCAATATATTTCAGTAATAACTATCAATATGAGTGTTCTCCACTCCTCAGTTGAATGATAGATTGGGCAGTGCATGGTGGTACATGCCTGTAATAGCAACACTTGGTGGCTGATGCAGGAGGATCACCGTGAGTTTGATCCTGGGCTACTAATGAGTTCAAGGCCAGTTTGAGGCAGTAAGTTGCTGCCTCAAAAAAATGAAATTGGCAAAATGGATCAAGAAACAAAATCCAACAATATGCAATATATATGAAACATATTCAATTTTTTTAAAAAAAAAAACCCTCATAGATGAACAACCAAAGGCTTAAAACCAATGTTCCATGCAAAGAAACCAGAAAAAAATCAGGAGTGTATATTATAATTTCAGAAAAAAGTGGCTTTGAAGCCAAAACTTATCAGAAGATCATAGAAGGCCACTATATAATGGTTAAGGGAACATTTCAACAGTCAAATATAACAATTATAAACATATATGTACCTAACACAGGCATAACCAACTTTATAAAACAAATACTCCTAGACATAAAAAGTCAGATAAATTCCAATACAAATATAACAGGGGACCTAAACACCCCACTGTCACAAAGATAAATCAACTAGACAAAAAATGTCTACAAAGAAATATCAGAGATGAATCAAACCTTTGAATAAATGGACTTCATAGATATGTACAGAATTTTCCACCCAACAACAGAATACACATTTTTCTCACCAACACATGGGACTTTCTCCAAAATAGACCACATGCTAATCCATAGTGTATGCTTAGGTAAATGCAGAAGTATTAAAAGAATCTCATGTTTATTATCAGATCATAGTGCAGTAAAAGTAGAAGTCAGTCACAAAAGAAACCACAGAAATTATGCAAACCCATGGAAGTTAAACAATACCCTCTTGACTAATCAGTGGATCACAGAAGAACTCAAGGAAGAAATTATTTTCTAGAATTAAACAATAATGTGAATATAATGTACTAGAACCTATGGGCTACAATGAAAGAAGTCCTAACGATTTAGTTTATAGATCCTAACAGTGAAGTTTATAACGGTGAATGTGCACACCAGAAAAACAGAATGAAGCCAAATAAATAACTTAGTGATGCACCTTCAGGTCCTAGAAAAATAAAAATAATCCAAATCCAAAGCTAGTTCAAGGAAGCATGTTATAAAAATCAGCACACGAATTAATGAACTGGAGACCAAAATATTGTATTTTGAAATTAATACAAAAATACAAATGAATCAAAGAGCTGGTTATTTGAAAGAACTAAAAAAAAATTAAACCCTAAGTCAATATTATCAAACAAGAAAATAAAGATCCAAGTCAGTGCAATTAGAAACTAGAAAAAATTGTAATGGACTCTGCCAAAATCTAGAAGATAATTAGCAACTACTTTGAGATCCTGTACATTAATTAAATGGAGAATTCAGAAAAAAATGGATTAATTCCTAGATACACACAAGCTACCAAAGCTGAACTAATTCATAAAAACCCTGAATAATCCAAATAAGTAATAAAATTGAAGAAGTAATTTAAAAACTACCAAGTTAGAAAACCCCGGGTTCCAATCAGATTCACTTCCAAGTTCTTTTTTTTTCTGTAGGAGTAATTTATCTTACATTATATTTAATAGCTACATAGTAACTTCTAGAACAAGCACAAATCAGGATTCTTTTAGGTGACAATTTTGTGACAAAATAGAGCACAATGAGACAAGTCTTCTGTTTTATATTCAGAGCAGTCATACAAAAGTAATTTTCACCTCATCAAATTTCTTAAAGCTAAGCCTCTGAATATCTTTACATGATGTCTGTCAGGTGTTGCTTCATTTGTAACTGTTCTCTATAGAACACAGAGCCCTTACTGACCTCCTGGCTGGAACCTGAAGAGTTCTCCCAGCAGAATCATGGTAACTGCTCTCCAGTTAGTTGTCTTAATCAGAAGAATCTCAGGATTGATGGACTCAGCAGCTGACCCTACCAGGAGTTATAAAGGCCCAGCAACAGGACCCAGGAGACCAGGCCAAGCAGTCCAGACATTCCCAGTGAGGTTCATGACCTGACTTAGAGCCAAACCAGAGAGCTGGGCCAGAGAAACCAGCAGCCATGTGTGGAAAGGGCTGGTATGAAAAAGTGAAACAAACACACAGTGAAAAGCTAGGACAAGGAAGAAAAACACATCCTGATGAGAGAGTCCTGCGCACCTGCACTGGGCACTGAGTAGTTACCTGATCCAGACTTCCTACTGAGTTAACTTGTCTCTGGTTTGCAGAGAGTGACAGTCTTAAGAGAGCACTGATTAAACAATGGATGTAAGAAACTGGAACCATCTTGAAGGGATACAACAGAATGGAGAGCAGCAGATGACAGCCACTACCTGGCCATGAGAAGATTAAGGAGGCCTCATAAGCACAAACCTTAGCATTTACATTTTCAAAAACCATTTCTTCCACCTCTGCTTCCTATTGTGTAAGCCATTCTGTTAGATTAAACAGTGATTTAGAAATAGTAACCTTGAAAAACTGAGTAAGATACATGTGAACAAGATTCAAACCAAATCATAACTTCCTAACTTCATAAAAAGCATACTATGATGTTGACATCCATATTCCTGTTTAAAATGGGTTGGTTTTCAGAGGAAAAATGTGAAAGGAATGTAAATAACAAAATAAGTCCAGTTCAGCTTTGTTCTATTCTGTTCTGCTTCTATAATAAATGGATACATTCGAATTTTTTTCACCAGTTTTCTTTGTTTCTAACCTCTCAGAATTCCACCCTTGGGGTTTGGGGAGCCCTTTGCTGGGAGGCACTGTTCTCACTGCTACTGGAGTAGCTAGTTTTGAGTTGTATTTTGAAAATATCTGGAGAACATCCTCTGGAATAACAGTGAATTTTGGAGGTGTGGGTGTTCTAAGCAGATTCTTGTAAGAATGGTAATGGTAGGAGAGGACAGGAGAAGCCTGAAGCATTCTGCAAGCTCTAGTCTGAATGTAAAACTAATGAAGTATGATCTTTAACTTTAAAGTCATTTGAAGAACTGTGTATTTCTGATAATAGACAATCTGTGGATACAAAAGCTATGTTTTTCTTTGTGGGAGGAGCTTTCAAGCCAGAAGTGCAGAATACAGGTGCTAAAAGGGAATCTGTTGTACTTGTATCACTTTTTTCCAGCTGCTGGACTATGGGGCCAGGTGTGGCAAAGCAACTATTACTGGCCATGGCTTCTGTTTCTACAGCTACCTCATGCCCAAGAAGATCTGTCTGAACCTCTTACTTCCAAATTCTACAAGAGATCTAACATCAATACTCCTCAAGTTTTTTAACAAACACAAAGGGGAAAGAGAACTCCAAATTCACTACTGGAAACTACCATTATCCTGATTCCAAAACCAGAAAAGGATTTTGCCAAAAAAGGGAACTATGGTCCAATCTTAGTAACACTTTTGCAAAAGTCCTTAACAAGATATTGGCAAACAGAATACAACAAATCATCAAAAAGATCATACATTATGACCAAGTATACTTTAGGACTAAAGAGTAATACCAGAGATGAAGGGTGGTTCAACATAGGCAAATCAATAAATGTCATACTCAAATAAACAGAAGCACAGAGAAAAACTACATGATCAACTCAATGCAGAAATAGTCTTTGAAAAAATGCAACATCCACTTATGATAAAAACACTGAAGAAAACAGATATGGGAAGACTTTATCTCAGTATACAATGTCATTTATGACAAACCAAAAGCCAACATGAGAAGCTAAAACTTTTGCCTTTAAAATTAGGAACAAGACAATTAGGAACAAAATTAGGAACAAGATATGTCCTATTACCACTACTGTTATATGTGTTACCAAATCACTAACCAAAGCAATCAGACAAGAAAAAGAAATAAAAAGGATTCATATAGGAGAAGGAGTCAAATCATCATTATTTGTAGAAGACAATATCCTCTACATAGAAAGACCCAAGAAAATTTTACCAAAAGACTCCTAAATTAATAAACAAAATCAGTAGTATGGCAGGATACAAAATCAACACACAAAAATCATTAGTTTTTCTGTATATAAGTAGTAAACTCACTAAAAAAGACTTTAGGGAAATAATACTTTTCATAATAGCTTTGAGACAAATTAAATACCTAAGAATTAACTAAAGAAGTAAAAGACCTTTACAATGAAAATTGCAACACTTTGAAAAAAGGGATTAAAGAAGATATCATAAAATGGAAAGCTTTTCCCTGTCCTTGGAGAAACATAACCAATACAGTGAAAATAACCATTCTTCCAAAGTCAATACAGATTTAATGCAATTGCAATCGAAATACCAATATCATTCATCACAAAAATATAGAAAACAATACTAAAATCCATATTGAACCAGAATAGATCTCCCATAACAAGAGCAATCTTGAGCACAAGAGCAAGCAGAAAAGAATCAGAATTCCAGACTTCAGGTTATACTACAAAGCTACAGTGATTTAAAAAAAAAACAGCATGGTGTTGGCAGGAAAAAATACAGAGATGTGGAACAGAAAAGTGGATGCATAACCAACTCCAAGTACATTCAGATACCTGATCTTTTACAAATGAGCAAAAAGGCTCATTGAGGAAATTTCCTCATGAAGGAAAGATAGCCTTTTTCACAAATGGTGTTGAGAAAACTGGCCATCCACATGCAGGAGATTGAATCTGGGCTCATACCTCTTATCATGTACTAAACTAAAATCAAAATGTTAAAACAGAAACACTTAATCTGGTAAAACACTTGAAGACATAGACATAGGCAAGGACTTTCTGAAGAGAACTCAATTGCACAAGAGATAACATCAAGAATCAACAAATGGAATCCTATCAAATTAAAAGGCTTCACCACAAGAAAGGAAACAACTAACAGAGTGAAGGAAAAAACCTGCAGATTGGGAAAAAATGTTGCCAGCTATTCCTTTCATATAGGACTAATGTCTGGAATATATAAATAACACCAAAAATAGACCCCCAAAATAAAAGATCCAATCAAAAGACAGGCAAGTGAAATGAACAGACCCTTCTCAGTAGAAGAAACACAAATAGCCAAAAAATATGTGTAGAGATCTTAGTATCTCTGACTTAAACAAATGCAAATTAAGACACCTTTGAGAGTCTCTCACACTCAAAAATGAATGGCTATCATCAAGAAATCGGATAACAACAACTGATGAGCCTGTGAGGGCATGGAGGATGGAGCACTTTCTCATTGTTCATGGGAATGCACTCTAGTATAAGAATTATGAAAATCTGTATGGAGACCACCTCATGGGACCTGGCAACTCTAGCCAGTGGTGTGCATGGGGGCCAGGCTAGACCTGGGCTCCTCCCGCAATCCCTGCTATTCCAGCAGACCACCTCACGGGACCCAGGAACTCCAGCCAGTGACAGGCACAGGGCCAGGCTAGACCTGGGCTCCTTCTGTGATCCCTGCCTTCCCAGCAGACCACCTTGAAGGACCCAGGAATTCCAGCCAGTGGCACAGGCAGGCTGGGCCAGAACCAGGGCCCTCCCATGTCCCTGCAGTCCTGGCCATCGACCTCAGGACCTAGGAACTGTAGCCTGTGATGAGTGCCCCCACAGTCCCACGCTGCCATCAGGGACACCACCACCTTCTAGACCTAGCATTGCTGTTGATTTTTGGCTGCCACACCTCCCCCCAGAACCTTGGACTGCAGTGGATTAACCATGCAGTATTGAGGAGAGACTCAGTAAACCCTCATTCACACAGAATAACACAGCAGGCTTCCATTAGTGAGGTGAGTTTGCCCATAAAATAGGAATAGAGTTTGCCACCTTCAGTGGATAAACTGGAACAATAGCAAAGCCCCTTTCAGAAGTAGGCCATTGGTGAGCTTGGCAAGTGGGTAGGTGAGTCCTTCCTCCACACAGAGAATATCAGAGAACCACACAGGTAGGTTGAGGAGGGTGCCAATAAGGCCACCCCAACCTGGAGAAAATTAAAAGGGCCTATGAGACATCCAGAGACACAGTGGGGTCCCAGCAAAGACAAACACTATTAACAGGGAGATCTGGTGACTCTGAACAACCTGAAGACATAATAACAGCAGAAACTAAGGGTTGATTTCCATAAGTACTCCTAGGCTTGTGCACCTAGGAAGAATATCTGACACAACCAACAGGCCCTGCAGGGGGAATTCAGGTGACTGGCCCACCTCTTCATTGTGGGACCCAGTATTTGGACAAATATCAACTTTACAGTAGGACCCTAAGATACACACTACCAACAATTGACACTAGTGGGATTGAAAGACCAAATATTAACCCAAAAGGGAAAAATGGCAAAGCAAAATGCAATCTCAAACATCTAGTCCATCAGGAGCAAGTACAGGAGACATTTAAATATAGGACTTCAAAAGTAACACAACAGGAATCTCTGAAAAGATAGCAAGTGAAATAAAAAAACAACTCCATGAGGTTATAGAGGAAATCAAATTAGAAGTAATATCTCATGTAAAAACAGAAATAGCAACCTTAGTAAAGGAGTTGCTCAGTGCAGCTAGAGAAGAAATTTTTTAAAAAAGTACAGGAGCACGGGAAACTGATTGAAACCTTAAATGAACAATACAGAAAACAAGCAAAATTCATGAAACAAACTCAAAGGGATATCCAAGAAACAAAAAAAATCTATTGAAAGCTGGAAAAAGTGTTTAAATGAAGCTGAGGATAGAATTTTGCATCTTGAGGACAGGATTGCAATTAGCGATCATGAAAGCATAGAACTCTTAAAAATAACAAAGCAGCATGAAATGACAATCCAGAAGCTTCAAGATGATGCCAAGAGAAACAATATAAGAAAAATAGGCATCAGTGAAGATGTAGGACTCCTTGCAAACTACATAACTAAACTATTCACAGAAGTAATAGTAGAAAATTTCTGAAATGTGGGGAAAAAATCTGATATGCAGATAAGTGAGGCATATAGAATGCCAAACACAACCAACATAAATCTACACCCAGACATATAATAATTAAGTTCGCAGACATGCAGTATAAAAACAGAATACTAAAAGCTTTTAGAGAAAAGACACAACTCACCTATCAAGGAAAGCCCATTAGAATAACGGCAGACTATTCAACACAAACCCTCAAGTCAAGACAAGCTTGGAGTGAGGTATTTCGAGCCCTGAAAAGAAAAACAACTTTCAATCCAGACTGATGTACCAAGAAAAACTTTCATTCAAATTTGATGGAGAAACAATATACTTCCATAACACAGAACAACTGAAGAAATTCATGTCCACCCAGGAAGAGTATTGAAAGACATACTAGATAAGTGACCACAATCCCCAGACCCCCAAGAGGAAGAACTAAAAATGACCACAATCCCCAGAAAAACAACAGAAAGAAACCACCAAGTAGGACAAACAATTAAACAAGGGGGAAAAGCAGAAAGCAAACAACTGGAACATAACATGGCAAAGTTGAGCCAGTATGTATGTTATATCCATAAATGTAAATGGCCTCAATTCACCTATCAAAAGAAATAGGTTGACAGAATGGATCAAGAAACATGATCCCACAATATGGTGTACATAAGAAACACATCTCACCCAAAATGAAACTCATAGATTAAAAGTCAAAGGATGGAAATCAATATTCCATGCAACAGGAACCCAGAAAAAGCAGCGGTAACTATTTTATTTGCAGACAATGTGAACTTCAAACCTAAAATGATTAAAAGAGATAAGGTCACTACATACTCATAAGTGGAAAAATTCAAGAGAAAGAACTAAAAATTATAGATATATATGCACCAAATACAGGAGCACACAATTAAATAAGAAAAATATTAATGCACATGAAAAACCAAATACACCAGAACACAATTATAACAGGGGACCTTAACACCCCATTGCCACAAAGAGATAGATCAACTAGACACAAAGTCAGCAAAGAAATCATAGAACTGAATCATACCTGTGAGCCATTGGACTTAGTAGATGTTTACAGAGTGTTCCACCCAACCATATCAGAATACACATTTTTCTCAGCTGGGCATGGGACATTCTCCAAAATGGACCATATATTATCCCATAAAACTTTCTTAAATAAATGCAAAGGTACTGAAATTATCCCATGCATAATATCTGGCCATAGCACACTGAAATTGGAAATTAATAGCAAAAGAAATTGCAAAACCAGCATAAATACATGGACATTAAATAACAATCTCTTGAGCAACCAGTGGGCTACAGAATAATTAAAGAAGAAGTAAAGCAATACATACAATTCAATGAAAATGCGGAAACAACATACTGTAATCTGTGGGATGCAATCAAAACGGTCTTAAGAGGGAAATATATAGAAATAAATTGTCATATCAAGAAAACAGAATGAGCACAAATAAACAACCTAATGCTTCATCTCAAGCCTCTAGAAAAAAAAGAGCAAGTTAACCCAAAGCTCATAGAAGAGACAAAATTGTAAAGATTAGAACAGAAACCAATGCAATTGAAACTAAAAAACAAACAAACAAACAAACAAACAAAGAATTAATGCATCAAAAAGCTTGTTTTTTGAGAGGATGAACAAAATTGAAAAACTTCTAGCCAGCCTTATCAAGAAAAAGAAAGAAAAAACCCAAATTCATGCAGTAAGGACTGAAAAGAGGGAAATTACTACAGATTCCATGGAAATTCAAAAGATCATGAACACCTACTTTGAAAATCTCTACTCATATAGAGAAGAAAACACAGAGGAAATGGACAGATTTCTAGAAACATATGAACTACAAAAGCTCAACCAAGAAGATATAGCAATTTTGAATAACCCAATATCAGCTATTGAAATTGAAAAGGTAATTTAAAATTTACCAACAAAGAAAAGCCCAGGTCCTGATGGATTCATTCTGGACCTGAATTCTACAATGGCTGGATGGCTGAATTCTACAAGAAATTTAGAGAAGATTTGATGCCAATACTCCTTAAACTCTTCAATAAATTGAAAAGGAAGTAATCTTCCTTAGATCATTCCTGGGGGCAAGTATTATGCTGATACCAAAATCAGAGAAACACCCACAAAAAAGGAGAACTATAGGAAGGTCTATCTCACTAATGAAGATTGGTGCAAAGATTCTCAATAAAATACTGGCAAATAGAATGCCTCAAATCAAGAAGATTATACATCATGACCAAATGGGTTTCATTCCAGGAATGCAGGGATGGTTTAACATACACAAATCAATAAATGTAATACACCACATCAACAGAACCAAAAACAAAAACCACATGGTCATCTCAGTAGATGCAGAAAAAGCTTTCGATAAAATTCAACACATGTTCATAATAAAAACAGTTCAGAAACTTGGAATACAAAGGTGTCTACTTCAATCTTATAAAGGCCATCTATGACAAACCAACAGCCAACATTATACTAAATGGACAAAAACTGAAAGCTTTCACTCTAAAATCAGGAACAGGACATGAATGTCCACTATCACCACTCTTATTCGATATAGTTCTGGAAATACTAGCCAGGGCAATCAGACAAGAGAGAGAAATAAAAGGAATAAAGATAGGAAAGGAAGAAGTTAAATTATCATTATTTGCAGATGACATGATACTCTATATGGAAGACCAAAAAACTCCATTAAAAGACTACTAGAGGTAATAAGCAAATTCAGCAGAATAGCTGGATACAAAGTCAGTGCTCGAGTCAATAACATTCCTGTACACAAACAAAAAACTCACCAAGAGAGAAATTATGGAAATAACACCTTTCACAATAGAATCTAAAAAATGAAATACTTAGGAATCAACCTAAGAGTGTAAAAGACCGGTATGCTGAAAATTATGTTACACTAAAAAAGGAAATTGAAGAGGATATTAGAAAATATCCTTGCTCTTGGCTAGGAAGAACCAATATTGTGAAAATGGCCATACTCCCAAAACTGTTACACAGATTTAATGCAATCCCAATCAAAATACCAATAACATACCTCACTGATCTAG
Organism: Dolichotis patagonum; assembly: GCA_004027295.1. Lineage (NCBI taxonomy): Eukaryota > Metazoa > Chordata > Mammalia > Rodentia > Caviidae > Dolichotis > Dolichotis patagonum. The sequence continues at coordinate 5,744 of PVJX010001187.1, read as the reverse complement.
AGAAAACACTACTAAAATTCATTTGGAAACATAAGAAACCTAGAATAGCAAAGGCAATTTTGGGCAACCAAGGCAAGGCAGGAGGCATCTCAATTCATGACTTGAAACTGTACTACAAAGCCACAGTGATAAAATCAGCATGGCACTGGCAAAAAAATAGACCTGAGGATCAATGGAACAGATCAGAAGGTGCAAACACAACTACAAAGACACTCAGCCACCTGATGTTTGATAAAGATGCTAAACATATTCACTGGAAGAAAGATAACCTCTTTAATAAATGGTGTAAAAATTGGCTCTCCATAGGCCAAAGGCTGAAACTGGACCCATGCCTATAACCACACACAAATCTAAAGACTAAATGGATCAAAGATCTAAATATTAAAACAGAAACACTAAATATACTAGAAAACAAGGTAGGTAGAAGTCTTGGAGACATAAGGGTAAGCAGAGAATTCATGAACAAAATGCAAACTGCACAGGAAACACTTGAAAGAATCAACAACTGAGATATCATATTATTGAAAAGTTTTTGCACTTCAAAAGAAATCACCAACAAAGTGAAAAAAAAGCCCACAGAATGGGACAGAATTTTTGCCAGCAACCCCTCAGACAAAAGACTTATATCCAGAATATATAAAGAATTGAAAAACATCAAGCCCCCCAAATTTAAAGACCCTCTCCAAAAATGGGCATCTGAGATGACACACAGTTCTCAGATGAAGATATACAAATGGCAAATAAATACATGAAAAAATGTTCACCATCACTGGTCATTCGAGAAATGCAAATTAAAACAACAATGAGATTTCATCTCACTCCAGAAAGGATAGCTGCCATCAAGAAATCAACTGATAACAAATGTTGGTGAGGCTGTGGGAGAAAAAGGAACACTTCTCCACTGTTGGTGGGAATGTAGACTGGAGCAACAACTATGGAAATCAATATGGAGAATTCTCAGAAGACTAGGATTGGAAGTGCCATTCAATCCAGCGGTTCCCCTCTTGGGCATTTTCTCAGAAAAACTGAAAAGGTTATATCACAGTGATATATGTGTACCCATGTTCATAGCAGCACAATTTGTAATAGCTAAATCTTGGAAACAACCAAAATTCCCATGAACTGCAGAGTGGATGGAAAAGATGTGGTATTTTTCTACAATGGGATATTACTCAGCTATAAAAAGGATGATCTTGAGGCCTTCATAGGTAAACAGAGACAACTTGAGACTATCCTCATAAGTGAAATAAATAAGAATCATATTTATAAATATCACAATGTGTCTCTAGTGTAAAAACTAATAAGAAATGTAGGAGTAATAAAACCCAAAATGTGTAATTGCTATTGTAAAAAAGAGAGGAAATGAAAGTGCCCTAAAGAATATAACTGCATATATGTTTAAGTGTGTAGGAGTGATAACCATATTACTAAGTTTTTGTTGAATCATTGAACAGAACTGTTTTCAGTCTCACTATTTGAATGTCTACTTTGTATGCTTTAATTTTGTAATTTGAACAACTATTTCTAGAAGGAAAATATGTAATTTATCAACTAGTGATTTCTTACTATTTATTTTTTTTTGAAATTCTGTACTATTTCTACCCTTTTGCTGTTTTTTTCTCTTTAAATAAAATTTAAAAAGAAAAAGAAAAGAAGATCATTATAGAGATTCCTAAAAAACTAAAACAAGAAATTTCATTCTACACCTATTTTCTTTCTAGATATCTTTCCAAAATAGTTAAAAATAATAAAGAGTGATACATGCATACTTGTGTTTATAGCAGCACAATTCACAGTAGTGAAATCTTGGAAGTGGCCTATATGTTCATGAAGAGATGAGTGGATTAATTAATGTGGTATTTACACACAATGGAGTACTATGCCATAATGAAGGCTAAAATTGAGTCATCTGTAGAAAAATGGATATATCTTGAGACCATAATGTTAAGTGAAATAATTCTGCACACATGCTTAAATATAGCATGGTTTCTATTATATAAGAAACTTAAGATATAAATGTAAATCCTAAGAGGTAGATAATAGAGAAAAAAGACCAAAAAAAAAAAAAGAGAGAGATGAAGGGAGACTAGGAGGGAGGTTAGGGGACAATGCAACCAGGAGGGAAGGGAAGGAGATGAAAAATGAATTAAGAACATCCCAGAGGGCAGGCCAGCTTGTAGAACCTGAGTTCATTCTCTGAGCCCCTCCAGTACATCCCAAAGTGCAGGCTGGCTGGAAGATATTGAGTCCATGCTCTGCACACTTCCATTATGTCCCAGAGAGTGGGGCTGACTGAAAGACAATGAATTTGTGACCCAGGCATCCTCCATTATATCCTGAGGGTGAGGATGGAAGAGTGTAAGATGAACCAGAACCCTAAGATTCAGGGCAACAGCCCAGTGCACAGATGCATACATGCCTCTGGGGGGCAAAGTAATCAATGAGGCCAGTAATGTGCAGGCATCTGAAGCAGCAGCAAGGAGATAGTAGTTGGACTCTGGAGAATTCCACCAACAGAAGACCAGTCCCAGCCCCCCATCCAAAGGCCAAGATCAGCTCCCTACCCAGGGATACAAGACAGACGTTATCACAGAACTGTAAACACCAGAAGAAGGCAGATTCTTGGACTAGCTATAAAGACAAACCATATATGGAGGACATCCCTGAGGAATAGGCATCTCTTTTCCTCCTTGAGAGAGACCTCAGTGCTAATAGTAGAACAATGTATAATGATAGGTTGTGAGCATCAACAAAGAAGACAAAGGAAAAAAGAGAAGATGGAGAATGTCAAGATGCAGAGGTGGAGTGCAGCCACAGCCCGCCCAAGACAGGCCTGGAACTCAGTGAGAGAGATGAAGGTGGAAGTCAAACACTGGAACTTTCTCAAATGATAAAAACAGAAATGAAAAAACAAGTGGAAGTGGTATAGAGAAAATGATCTCTCAGATACAGGAGAAATGATGCTTAAAATTGAAGATATTAGAGGAGACACAAATAAAAGAATCAATGAACTTAGAAAAAGATGGAAACAAAAAAATGTCCAACATAGGAGAGAAACAGAATGTATGAAACAGATAAAAAAATCTCTACTGAAAATATATCCAACAGATTGAATGAAGGAAATGATAGAGTTTCAGATCTTAAACAGAATTGTAACTAGTGAACAGGAAAAGAAAAGATATCATAAAAATAGAAATAGACCATGACACATCAATCCAACAGCTACAAAATGATGAAAGAAGAATAACACAAGATTGATCATGGTCAGTGAGCAATGAGACAACTGGAGACAGCACAAATGCCATAACAATCATAAATATATGTGTGCTTAATATGGGAGCACCCAACTATATAAGACAGTTACTGGTAGGCATGGAAAGTCAAATAAGCAGTAACACAATTGTAATGAGAGACCTCAATACCCTATTGTGACTGAGAGACAGATCAACTAGACAGAAAATCAGCAAAGAAATATCAGAGCTGAACCAAATCTAGACTTAATGAGACCAAATGGACCTAATAGAAAGAAGCCATGACCCAAGGTCCTGTGCCACTGGCCTAGAGTGATCCAGTGAGCCCATCACATGCTCAGAGAAGAAGCCACACCCCAAGGCCTCACTGCCATTGGGGGAGCATCAGTGAACCACCCCTTTGCATTTCCACCACTTTAGGAACACCATGTCAGAGGAACCCAAGTGCCTAGTCCAATCACCTACACTGAGGGACTGACAGCCAATACAGGAAGCACCCAGGATGCAACAATGGGCTGATTCAGAGAAATACAGGAAAATATCAACATGAAGAAGCAAAATATAATCTCAGACCTCCAGCCCACACAGAACAAGTTCAGGAGACACAGATATAGTAGAAATTAGAAGTCACACACTTGAAACTTCTGAAAAGATAACAATTGAAGTAAAAAATCAACTTAGATCTTGTATGGATTGGTTAATTTTACATTCCTATGTAATGGTCTGGAAAACTAGTTTGAAGATAACAAGTATTGTGGTAGACATTGTTAATTTCTTGTCTTGAAGTCTTATATCACTTTCATTGTTTTGTCCTGATTAGTTTTATTGTTTTGTTTGATTTTATTATGTCTGATGTTATGGGCAACTATTCTGAAGATAACAAGGGGTATTTTGGTAGCCATTGTTGATTTCCTACTATCTTGTTTTAATGGTCTGTATCACTTTCTTTTTTCAAAAATTTTTAAAGAGGGTAAAATTAAAAAAAGCAAAACAGATCATAAGATAATAATGTAAGAGACACAGATTTCAAAGTAAGACAACAGAGATCTTCACTGTCTATCATATTGTCTCTTGTTTTCTTCCAAATAGTTGTCCATATCTTCACATACAATGAATTAATAAAAACAAAATAGTATAGAACTGATCAGAACAAGATGATGAAGGCATTTTAGGTCTTCAAGATCAGGCAATAAGGAAATCAAAAATGGCTACCACAATGTCTCTCATTCTCTTCAACATAGCGGTCCATACCTTGATGTATATTGAAATTAAACAAATCAAAACAGACTACGATCATTCTTTTTTATTTTTTTATTTTTTTATTTTAAAGAGAATAAAACAAAAGAGGGCAGAACAAAGCAGATCAGAACAGAACAACATAAGCAACACAGCACTTTACAATAAGACAACTGGACATTAACAGTAGCTATCAAAATATCTCTTTCTCTGCTATAGTTGAGTATAGTTTCAAATACAATAATATCAAACATAACAAAATAGTATAAAACCATTCAAAAGAATGAGAGAATTACAGGGCATTCTGAACTGAATAACAGAGAATGATCAATGGCTACTATATTATCTCATTTTCAATAAAAAATTTGTTTATACTAATACATATATTGAAGCACCAATAAGACACAACATGATAGAACCGATGGTAATAGAAGAATAGAAGCATGGTAGGACATCTAAGCAAGATGATATTAAATCAGCAATGGCTGCCATAATGTTTTGTTTTCTTCAAATCAGCTGTTCATAATTCACACATAATAAAGTCAAACAAAACAGAAAAAAACCATTGCAACTGATGAATGAAAATATTGAAAGGCTTCAAAGCAATGAAATAGGGAATCATGATTACTATAAAATCTTATATACTCTTACCAACTCTCATACCAGGGAGACTATATGGTATTTACACATGTGAGTTTGGTTTATTTTGCTTATGAGTATGGTCTCAAGTTGTGTCTATTTATTTATAAATATCTCAATGGGATCATTCTTTATAGCTGAGTAGTACTCCATTGTATGAAAATACCACAACTTTTTATTCATTCCTCAGTTGATGAGCACTTCGGTTGTTTCCAAGATCTTGCTATTACAAATTGTAATAGCAATTGTATTTCAAAACCATGTTGATTTTAAAACAGTAGCTTTGTAGTATAATTTCAAGTCAGGGATTGTGATGCTATAAACATGGGTGCACATATATCACAGTGGTATGATGTTTTCAGATCTGGGAATATGCCTAGAAGTGGAATAGCTGGGTCAAATGGGACTTCCAGACCCACCTTTTTGAGGAATCTCCAGACTGACCTCCTCAGTGGTTGCACCAGCCTACACTCCCACCAACAGTGTAGTAGAGTTCCTTTTTCCCCACAGCCTCTCCAACACTTGTTGTTGGTAGTGTTTTCTATCTTGGCCATTCTTTCTGGAGTGAGATGGAATCTCAGTGTGGTTTTAATTTGCATTTCTCTCATGACTAATGAT
>PVJX010001186.1:155941-175777 GCA_004027295.1 Dolichotis patagonum | reverse complement strand
TTATTGATTCTGGGAAGTATTTCCCATGTGGTTTGATTCTTGTTCATGAATTCTCTACCTACCCCTATATCTTCGAGGTTTTTACCTACTGTGTCTTCCAAAAGATTTAGTGTTTCTGTTTTAATATTTAGATCTTTGATCCATTTAGATTTTAGTTTAGTACATGGTGATAGACATGGGTCTAGTTTTAGTCTTCTGCATATGGATAGCCAATTTTTCCAGCACCATTTGTTAGAGACTGTCGTTCTTCCAGCGAGCATGTTTGGCCCCTTTATCAAAGATAAGGTGGTTGAGTGAGTTTGTGGTTGTGGTTGTATCTTCCAATCTATTCCACTGATCTTCAGGTCTGTTTTTATTTCAGTACCATGTTGATTTTATTACTGTAGCTTTGTAGTATAATTTCAAATCAGGGATTGTGATGCCTCCTGCCTTGCCTTTGCTGCTTAGAATTGTGTTTGCTATTCTAGGTCTCTTCTGGTTCCAGATGAATTTTAGGAGTGATTTCTCTAGGTCTATGAGGTGTGTTAGTGGTATTTTGATTGGGATTGCATTGAATCTGTATAGTGATTTTGGGAGAATGACCATTTTCACAATGTTTGCTCTTCTTATCCATGAACAGGGGGTGTCTTTCCATTTTCTGAGGCCCTCTTTGATTTCCTTTTTCAGGGTATTATAATTTTCCTTGTATAGGTCTTTTACTTCTTTCGTGAGATTAAGTCCTAAGTATTTCAATTTTTTGGATGCTAGTGTAAAGGGTGTGGCTTCTCTTATTTCTCTCTCAGTATTTTTGTTCTTAGTGTATAGGAATGCTATTGATTTTTGAGTATTGACTTTGTATCCAGCTACATTGCTGAATTTATTATATCTAGGAGTTTTTCAATGGAGTTTTGGGGGTCTTCTATGTAAAGTATCACGTCATCTGCAAATAATGATAATTTAAATTCCTCTTTTCCTATATTTACTCCTTTTATTTCTCTCTCTTGTCTAATTGCTCTGGTTGGTATTTCCAGTACTATGTTGAATAGCAGTGGTGATAGGGAACATCCTTGTCTTGTGCCTGATTTTAAGGTAAAGGCTTTGTTTTTGGCCATTTAATATGATGCTGGCTGTTGGTTTGTCATAGATGGCCTTTATCATATTGAGGTAAAGACCATCTATTCTGATTCTCTGTAAGGTTCTTATCATGAATGAGTGTTGGACTTTATCAAAAGCTTTTTCTGCATCTATAGAGATGATCATGTGGTTCTTACTTTTAGCTCTATTGATATTGTAGATTACATTTATTGATTTATGTATGTTGAACCATCCCTGCAGTTCTGGGATGAATCCCACTTGGTCAGCATGAATAATCTTGATGATTTGCTGCCTCCTGTTTGCTAATATTTTATTGAGAATTTTTGCATCTATGTTCATGAGGGAGATTGGCCTATAGTTCTCTTTTTTAGTTGGGTCTTTCTCAGGTTTTGATACTAGAGTAATATTTGCTTCCAGGAATGACTTAGGAAGAATTGCTTCCCTTTCAATTTCATTGAAGCATTTGAGGAGTGTCAGAATTAAGTCTTCTTTGTATTTCTTGTAGAATTCTGCAGTGAATCCATCTGGGCCTGGGCTCTTCTTTGTTCACAAGGACTTAATTACATTTTCAATTTTATTAATAGAAATTGGGTTATTCAGCAGTTTTACATCTTCCTGATCCATCTTTGGTAGTTCATATGTATCTAGGAATCTGTCTATTTCTTCCGTGTTATCAAACCTATGAGAGTAGAGGTTTTCGAAATAGGTGTTGATGATCTTCTGTATTTCCACTGAGTCCGTAGTAATTTCACCTTTTTCATTTCTTATTGCATGAATTTGAGTTTTTTATTTCCTTTTTAAAATAAGGTTGGCTAGGGGCTTATCAATTTTATTTATTCTTTCAAAGAACCAACTCTTTGATTCATTGATTCTCTGAACTGTTTTCTTAGACTCTAGTGCATTAATTTCTGCTCTGATGTTTATAATTTTCTGCTTTCTTTTGGCTTTGGGCTTGGCTTGCTCTTCTTTTTCTAGATGTTTGAGTTGTAGCATCAGGTTGTTTATTTGTGTTCGTTCTGTCTTCCTGATGTGGAAATTCAGTGCAATAAATTTTCCTCTGAGGACTGCTTTCATTGCATCCCACAAATTCCGGTAAGTTGTGTTTGTATTTTCATTTGCTTATAGATATTTTTTAATTTCTTCTTTAATTTCCTCCATGACCCACTGATTGCTCGAGTGTATTACTCAGTTTCCATGTGTTTGTGATGTTTTTGCAGTTGCTTTTATCATCAATTTCTAATTGCATGGCACTATGATCTGATAACATGCATGGGATAATTTCAATTCTTTTGTATTTACTTAAATATGTTCTGTGGGCTAGTATATGGTCTATTTTAGAGAATGTCCCATGTACTGCTGAGAAGAATGTATATTCTGATGTTGTTGGATGGAACACTCTATATACGTCTATCAAGTCCATTTGTTCACAGGTGTGATTCAGTTCTGTTATTTCTTTGCTGACTTTCTGTCTAGTTGATCTGTCCCTTTGGGTCAATGGTGTGTTAAAGCCTCCTATTATAATTGTGTTATTGCTTATTTGATTTTTCATTTCTGTTAGTATTTGCTTTATATAGCTGGGTGCTCTGGAATTTGGTGCATATATATTTAAGATTGTTATCTCTTCCTCTTGAAGTTTTCCCCTAACTAGTATGTAGTGACCTTCTTTTTCTCTTTGGATCATTCTTGGTTTGAAATTCACATTGTCTACAAACAGGATTGCTACTCCCAGTTTTTTTTTCATTTCCTGTTGCATGAAGTATTGTTTTCCATCCTTTGACTTTCAGTTTATGGGTTTCCTTTTGGGTTAGATGGGTTTCTTGTAGACAGCATATAGTTGGATGTTGTTTCTTGATCCATTCTGCCAGTCTGTTTCTTTTGATTGGTGAGTTGAGGCCATTTTCATTAATGGTTATAACTGTTATATATTGGTTTATTGTTGACATGTTATCTTTCTGCTGTTGTATCTTTAGCTTTCTATTCTGTTTAATTGTCTGCCTTGCTTGATGGTTTTATCCTATGTGTATCTAGAATATCTTTCAGTATTCCTTGTAGGGTTGGTTTGGTGGTCATGAAGTTTTTCAGCTGTTATTTGTCATGGAAGTATCTTATTTCTCCATCCATTTTGAAGGACAGTTTTGCAGAGTATGTGAGTCTGGGTTGGAAGTGGTTTTCCTTTAGGATCTGAAATACTTCACTCCATGCTCTTCTTGACTTCATTGTTTGTGTTGAGAAGGCTGCTGTGATTCTGATAGGTTTTCCTTTATAGGTGATCTGTCTTTTCTAACAGCTTTTAGTATTCTGTTCTTATGGTGGATTTCTGGGATGATGATTATTATGTGTCTGGGTGTAGTTTTATTTTGGTTATGGCTATTTGGAGTTCTATATGCTTCACTAATCCAAATGTCAGTTTCCATTCTCATGTCTGGCAAGTTTTCAGCTATTTCTTCTGTAAATATCCTCTTGATATCATTTGGGCTGTCCCCTTCTTTTTCATTTATCCCTATTAATCTTATGTTATTTTTCTTTGCATCATCTTGCAGCTGTTGAATTGTTATTTCCTGATTCTTTGTTATTGTTAAAAGATCTTTCCTTTCCTGTTCACTAGCTTCGATCTTATCTTCGAGGTCTGAGGTTCTATCTTCACTTTCCTTGAGGCGGTTTTTACAGCTTTCAATAGAATTTTTGATTTCCTGTATATCTCTTTGAATCTGCTTTATGTATTCTGTGTGTTTCTTATAGTGTTCATTTAGGGATTCTATCTATTTGCTTTGTTCCTCTAATTTTTTAGCTGTGTGTTCACTAGATGTGTTCACTATTTCTTTCACTGCTTTTATCATTTCTTCTTTTACCTGGGCAATTATTTCTGATTTGAATTTCTCCATAGCTTCCCCTAGTTGCTTCTTTATTTCAGTTGATATCATTTCAGGTGTATGGCTTCTATTTTGTTCTATATACATGGCACCCAGGCTTTCTTGGGAAGGGCTGGAGATTTGAGCCTGCCTTTTGGTCTTTCCTTTTGTCATTTTTCTTTATTTCCTTGGTTTGAGTGGTGTTCCAAAGCTTCCTCTGGGTGTGTGGCAAATCCCCTCCTGCACCCTCAGCTACTGGAGCAGTCTCAGCTCCCCTGCAGGCACTTGGCTCCCTAAATTGAGAGGCAGAAGCTGGGTGTGGAAAACTGGGGCCGGCGGAACCCCAGGGGCACAATCCCCTGTCCTAGGGGTGTGGATATGAACTCAACCGCTGGCAGTGCTGATCTTAAACTCTCCCCGGGCCAGCCCAAATGACCCCACAGTCCTCGTGCAAGGTTTCTGCCTCCTGAACTGAAAGAAGGCCGCTGGGCGTGGTCGACTGAGGTCCTGCAATCTGCTGGACCCAGTCCAGCGTTCTGGTAGCTCCTCAGAAACTCAAACGCCGGGAGCGTAGGTCTCCAACTTTCCCTGGGTCACCGGGCTCACCTTGGGCAATCTCCACTCTCCTGCAGACTCTTGGCTCAATTGAGAGGCAGAAGCTTGGCATGGAGAACTGGGGCCGGCGGAACCCCCGGGGCACAATCCCCTGTCCTAGGGGTGTGGATATCATCATTTCAAATTTAGTCTCCCTACCCAGTCCCCCTTGATTGTCTTCTCCTATAAGATAAAACACTAGTTTTCCTTTCTTTGTTTTCTTTTTATGACAAACTATTCTCTATGCCAATCAAGTGATACAGAGCATCATTTCTAATTATGACTTTCTTCCTTAACAACCAGTCAGCTTCATCATGAAACAACCAGCCAGCCTTTTCTTGGCAGGTTTTTACTGAAGAAATCAGGCAGACTTAAATCAACTGGCTTTGATCAAGTAAGAGCTAAACATCACCAAGAATGGGCCAAAATGGCACCATGCTCCTCCCAAAGCAACAGATTGAAGGAAAGCATCATTTATAAACTGTTTCTGCCAAAAATGCTGAACAATAAGCAAAGTAACAACAAAGCAACTCATCTTGAGGGGTGACCCTATAAAACCAGTAACTTGTACTCTTGGAAATGCAGGTCATTGCCTTAGACACTTTCCTCATTGCTGAGATAAACCACTGGACGCCTGAAGTTAAAGAAGGAAAGGTTTATTTCAGCTCACAGTTTGTAGAAGTTTCACAGCAGAAGGGCACTGGGGAGAGGAAACAGCCCATGGTGAGGCAAACAGAAGGCAGCAAGCACCAAGCTCCATGCAGCAAGCCTGCCTCCCTCTGCCCTTCTGCACTAGCAGCCTATTGATTGGTGCCCCCCCCAGGGTGGGACTCAGTACCACGCTAATTTCAATCAGTGAACTAATTCAGTACCACACACCCTTAATCCCAGCATCACACACCCTAGATCCAGCTCTGAAAAACCCACCTATGAGTGCCTGAGGCTTTGCGGGGACATGTAGACACAAGCCATGACATCGTGAAAGACAAGAGCCAGACAATGGCTGGCTCATATTAGACTACAGCGAGGTCAGCTTACAGTAGTTCATGGACTCAGATAGTGATCTGACCGCAGAGCCTACGTCCAACATAAAATAGCACCACTCTTGCATGTCCTGAATTTAACAACTCTGCTACGGTTTTATAAGAGTTGGAGTGAATGTGAGAGATGCAAGTTGAAGTGTTTAGAGATTTAAAGGCTCGAGCTGTCTGCTACTATCAAATCATCCATCCAGAATAATATGTATGTTGTGTGTAGCTGTATCTTTATCATATACATACTTATATGCATTTAGATATACACACACATAAATATAAAAAGGATAATGATATGCAGATGTAGCAAAGTGCTAATAACTGGTGAATCCCAATCAAAGGTACACAGGAATTGGTGTTTATTCTTGCACCGTTTGTGGAAAATGGCTTTTCAAAATAATAAGTTAAAGAGGTTGCTTCTCATTTTGTCAAGACACCAATGTAAATCTGATTTCTAACAACAGCTCTGATTAAAACCAAGGACCAGCAGAAGAGACGGCTGGCTGTTCCCCCACCTCGGGACCTCCATTCTTTCCCGTCCCATGTGTCTCTGCCTAGTTCATCTGTCTCACCCGGTCGGCCAGCTGCTCATAGAACACCATACTCCCCCAGAGCGAGCTCGTGTATCCCTGTGCTTCTCTGCCTACGGGCTCCACCCTGCTAGGTGATAAACTTCCCGAAGACAGAGACCAGTCGTTCTGCTCACCATGTCAACCCCACACTCACCACAATGCCTAGCACAATTAGACCGCTGGGAGGAGTGCGGAGAGGAGGACAGAGGAAGCTGAAATTTATAGAAACAGCTCTGTCAGCCTCTTTGCTGTTCCCTGAACACGCCAGGCACATTTTTCAACCTCAGGGACTTCACTTCTGCTGTCCTCTTTGCCTGGTCATTCCCTCCCTCCGAAGTCCCCATGGCTACGTCCTTCCTGTCTTTCAAATCTTTGCTAAGATGGCACTAGCCGCATGATGCCTTAGTTCAACCTCTAGACGGTCGTTGCTTGCATCTTTGTTTTATTTTTCTCCAGAGTACCTACTAAGACCTAAAACACGACCTATCTGATTTATTAGGTTACGGTCTGTGTCTCCCCACTGGAAGATTAACTTCCTGAGCACAGGCTTTTCTTCACTGCGGTAGCCCCGGAGTTTAGACTAATGTCTAACACACAGCAAAAACTCAATCGGTATTTTAAAGAGTGTCTGCCATGTAAAATTACAGTTTAAAAAATTGCCAAATTTTTCTATGTCCAAATTTTATCTCACCTTGTTTCAAATATGCAAAATTCCCAATTATTAATGCATAGGAAAGATTATCCCTTGCCCCAGATTATAAACTTTCTAGTTTGGGGGCATTAAAAATACTCTTGCTTTTTCAAAATGATGGTTGTAATATACAATAACTATTTTTTTCCCTCAGTGGCTTTATTTGCCAAAATGTGAAAAGGTCAAATGTATCTAATATTTTTTAAAGAAATTTTACTTGTCTATTAACTATAAAAGTCTGGAAACTACTGATATAAAATAATTTATCAGAATATCTCTAGCCCAACAGACTCTCAATAAAACAAATCCTACCCTTCGGAAGTCCTGCTCTGCAGCTAAGCCAGGGTCTTTAGCAGCTTCGCACCCCGGTTCTACTTACTCTGCACCTTCTTTGACCTGCCTCTCCCTTTCCTTCATCCCTCCTCCAAATCCTTCCCTGCCTTCATGCAAAATCAATCTAAAATCAAGATGCCGTCTCCTACCATTCCGCCCTGCACTCATCCTTCTCGTGAATCCTCCTCGCCCCTTAGCTAGCTTGGCGCAAGCGAGCCATGCAAGAAACGCCCTGGGGAGATTTTTTTGTTTTGTTTGGCTTGTTGTTTTACAGTGCTGGGAAATGAACCCAGGCCTGGCACATGCTGGACAAGTGCTTTCCCACTGAAATGCCTCCCCAGCCCTACCTTGGGAGATCTTTAAAAGATACATTCCAGCATGTCAGTGCAGTTTAGGAGAAGCAGAATTTGTAAGACTGGAGCACAACCCTAGTGTTTTTGAAACATCCTCCCCCATGATACTGACACACGGCCTAACCCAGGAATAATGCATACCCTGGAGTCTGAGGTCAGATTGATACTTTATGATTATATTTAAATAAAAATATGCCTTCTATGACTTCCTTTAGGGAATGAAAGAATGCTTGCTAAATAGGAATAAGTAACTCTAATCGTTATATATAGGAATAATCACAGTAGTTGCATGTTTATCTTAAGATTTCCCAGAAAACCTCCCATGTACATGTGCCAGGGTCAGTCCTACACACGAAGGCCTTGATTTTGAAACAAACCCTTTCAAATGCAATGGCAGTAAGCTGACCCAGACATACAGACACACTTTGAAAAACTGTGGATTATAGGAAGGCAAATATTGAAAGTAATGTACGTAAGTGTATTGAAACAGGCAGCAACCAAAACTCGACTTAAAATAAAAAAGTGAACCTAAACACGGTTTACTCACCAACCGACTGCTCTCCGCCATGGCCAGCTGCAGTGCCAGCAGCATGGAGTCTGCCCCACAGACAGTCGTCCTTTCTGAGCTGCCGAGAGCACGCCAGTTCCTCCTGAACGCTCTAACCATAGCCAGCACAGGCTTCTGATTGAGCACAGCCATGCCCTGAAACGAACGGAACAGAGCGCAGCGTTCAAGGGCCTCTGCCCTGCACAGTTACGCGCACCATGTCAAACACACTTCGAGAAGAACAAGAAGTGAGCAAAGGGTCATTTCGTGTTCACCAAGCTTGCTTTTAATTACATTTAGGGAAACAGGAAAATACAATTTCTGCCCAATCGTAGTTTCCTCTCCTTTAGTTTCCTTAAGCCCAATCTTTTAAAATAACAAAACCCAACGTCTGGTTCTGAAACTTCACACAAAACAGACGTGCAGATTCTGCAGGCTTGTAATTATAGAACAGACAGAAATGATTAAAGCTGGATTGAAAAAATATTTGTTTTGAGATAGATGATCAAATCTGTAGTAGAGTATAAAAAAAGCCTATTTCTTTCCATCTCTAAATTGTGCCAAAAGCAGTCTATTTTTACAACCCTTTGACTCTAGGCCAGTCTTGTGACTCGACTTGACCAATAGCATGTAAAAAGAAAGACTACGGGGAATTCTGAACCAAACCCTGAGGAGATTTGTGCAGAAGAGTTAAAAGCCATCCTTTCAAGCTCACCTCCTGAATGTACAGTTCAGAAGGTTTCTAATAAGAGTAGCTCCCAGCGTTGAACTGTTTGCACAAACAACACAGTTCTCTTATCCTCTGATTTCCTTCTGAGTCCGGAATGTTGGTACATGCCAGACAGACCAGACCTGTGCGTTCATCCTCCTTCAGCCTTCTGAGGCTGGCACTCAGCCTCAGAAGCTTCCCTGGCAGACAGCACTGCACCTGGGTGGCGACATCCTGTCGGTGGGACAGCTCAGCATGCCCTGCGTGACCTAACCAGGACAAGACTTGGAGAAGGGTGACCCGGGCCTCTCGTGGACGCTTCTCTTTGCTTATGTTGCTTTGTCCCCTTCTGCTGTAATAATCCTTGAATCCTCCTAGCAAATCATATAATCTGGGGGTGATCTGGGAGCCTCTGAACCCAAGGCATGAAAGCACGGGCTCTCACTCTTGCTGCTGGGAGACTGCTGTAGCAGGAAGTCCAAGCCATCCTGCTGGGCAGGATCCCGAAGGCCAGCCAGGGCACTCAGATGGCCACTGACACCAAGCCCAGACCTGTACTGGGGAAGACCACCTTGCCATCCAGCCCCACTCAACCTGCCACGTGAACTTCAGCAACCTGAGCGAGCCCAGGCGGGACCAGCGGAATCAGCTAGCTGAGTCCAAACCCAGTTCCTGACCTGCAGAATCATAAGCCCATAAACCGGTCACTGTTTAACGTTACTAGGTGTTGCGGTGGCTCATTACACAGCAAAAGGTAAACAAAACAGCCAGGGGTGGTGGGCACCCCTGTAATCCCAGCACTTAGAAGGCTGAGGCAGGAGGGTCGCCTCAAGTTTGAGGCCAGCCTGGGCTACTAGTGAGTTCAAGACTAGCCTGAACAGGGGCCGAGGGCCGGCTGACGGTAACCAGACCGTGAGGCTGTTCACAGAGCGGCTGAAGATGCCAGAGGACTTGGGTCTCGGCTAAAGGGCAACGTTCCAGTTCCTGGACTCTCAGCAGATGGGCCTTTCGAATGTTACCATTTTCTTTGGAAAGGTTTTTCTTGTGTGAAAAATGAACTGTCACCAAGTCATGCTCTTAAATTATCAGAAAAAAATTTCCAGCTCAACCAAGATAGAATGAATTTTTCCACACTGAGGAACATCCAGGGTCTCTTTGCTCCTCTAAAACTACACATAGAATTCAAGGCAGTACAGCAGGGTCGGCGTCTTCCTCGTCTTTCAAGCCCAAACCTTTCTCAGGGTATTTTGAGGGGTGATGACGAGACCATGGCGTTTGAAGATACCCTCAATGATCCATCACAGAGTCAGCTGGGGCGCGCTTGCTGGTGGCACACAGGCCTGGTTTGCTGTGATACGTGTGCTGTTCATGAACCAGAGGGGCTGCAACTGGTTACACTGTCTTCAGTTGTAATTTGACATATAGAACATTACAAGTGGTGACACGAGAATTTTTGCCTAACATCAGCGATGAGTTGAAATTATCTGAGTCTTTGATTTACAGCTCTGCAACAGTTGAAAGCACCATAGATGATGCTAAAGCTCTGTAAGACAGTGCCCTTGTCTGTCTTTCAAAAAGTATTTCCAATGACAGAGAATTTGCCAGAGGTTCAGTTCAACCTACTCCCTGGGTAGCCATCAAGTTAATTTTAAATGGCTGGAACTGGCACTTGAGCCTACACACTTCACGGTAGCCTCTTTCGGAACAAACCTGTATACAGAAACTCTGCAGTTCCTGAATGCTTCTATTCGCAAGCAGTTTGATTTGCAAACAAAAGCATTCAACCAGTTTTGCTTCTGTTCGCAAATTCTGCATCATGTGACAAACAGGACCTCGGCCATCTTCCCCAAAATTGTAAAACAAGTTTATAAACCAAAATGTCACTGTAACTGATTTTAGTGGCAATACTTAAAATTGAGAGAGTAGACATTTGCTGTGTTTTTGTGTAAATTGTTAGAATAGGATTTGCTATATTGATGCTACAAACAATTACAGCTCTACATTAATTCTGTCAAGTTGGAAAGTTCAGAGGTTTTGATTTTGGTCTTATCTTTAAAGTGAAAGCCACCAGCATATATAGATTTAATTGTTGTCTATCTTAGACTTAATATGTACTTAATGTATTACCAGGAAATACTGTTAAACTTACTTTTCCTTATTCTTAATTTGCATATCAAAGATACTTAAATTTTTAAAAAATTATTCAAGTATTCATATATATTATACACCCATAAACAAATTCCATCATTATTAAAGTGTATTTTTCTTGTATTCTTCATGAATCTGGTATATAAGAATTAAAGATTTTTTAGAACATTAGAAAAAAAAGACTAGCCTGAACTACATAGCAAGATCCTATCTCAGAAAAATAAATAAAATAAAATAAAATAAAATAAAATAAAATAAAATAAAATAAAACATAAACAAATAACCATCCTCCGGAGGCAGGTGTATCACTATCTTCACCTTGTACCTGGGAAAATAAAGCCTTATGTCATTCTACTAATAAATGGCCAGAAATTAATCTAAGATTTCTAAGCTCATAAGATGGACTCAGAGATCACTATTTCATAACTTCTAATATAGACAGAAGCCTTTTCAAAATAATTGGATTTTTTTTATTTTAGTAAGGTTTTGGCTGTGTAGTTCAGGCTAGCCTTGAACTTACTTAGGGAGCCTAGGCTGGCCTCAAACTCATGGCAATCCTCCTGCCTCAGCCTCCCAAGTGCTGGGATTACTGGCATGTACCACCACACCTGGTGATGTCAACATTTTATGTATCAAGTCCATACAAGGTGGCCACTCCTTTCTGTGATTTTATAAACATCCCTAGTAGGTTTCTGCCTATTTTCTTTTAGCTACTAGTCTCTCCAACACAGTCACATATCCATGTGATGTTTTCTATTCACAATCACCCCTTTTCTAATTCTTTTCTTCTGTTTTGATGTAGAACGAACAGAATCCCAGATGTGTACTAGCCATCTTGGGTTTGTTGAAGAAAAATGACATATGCCATTTACAATCATATACTATGGCATTAACCTGTGACACACTTTAAAGGGACAGGCAGAAAACCATACACAGTAATTCTCATAAATACCTAAGTGTTATGCTTCTCTTCACTATATTTTCTCAAAAGAAAAAAAAAAAACAGAAGTGAAAAGGTAAATAAAGTAACAGCTTCAGTGATAAGATTAGTTTGCCTAGAATACATCTGTAGCAGATTACTTACTGGTATCATTTAAAGATTAACAGTTTAGATCACAGGGGCTAGGGATGCAGCTCAGAGGCACAGTGTCTGCCTGGCAAGCACAAGGTCCTGAGTTCGATTCCCAGTACCAAAAAAGAAAAAAAGTCTAGATTGCTGTAAGTGAAAGCTCATCTAGAATTAATCATTTTGAACCCTGATTCAACCATTGACAGCTATGAAATCTTGGCAAAATTATATCATTTGCCTCTTTCTCAGCTTGCTTGTATTGAAAATAATAGTAGATCCTATGTTACAGTCCTTGGGAAGAGCAGACGACAGAAACATAAGATGTTAAAGCAGTGGCTGGTACACGATGGAGCACATTAACTACTACCACCCATGATGTTTTGAGTTAAAATTGAATGCATGTCATGGTTGAGATCTAAAATGTCTCCAAAAGTCTCACATATTCAGAAGTGAGTCTTTTGCGGGTAACTGGATGATAGAGTGTGCTATGGTTTGTGTCTGGATGTCCCCCAAAGCCTCATGCAGTCAGGGAGCAGGCTTCTAGAGTGTGTGAATGACGCATGGTCCAATGCTGGGACTATGGGCGTGGGCTATATATAATGTAAGGGACAAAAAGAGCCTTCTATCCACTCTCCCCTTTTTTGCTCTTGTCGCATTTGCTGTCTTCTGCTGCCATGAAATGTTGCCCCTCTGCCATGTGCCACCCTGCCTTGGACCAGCTGAGTGCGGACTAAAACCTCTACAAAATGTGAGCTAAATAAATCTTTCCTCCCTGGTTTTTCCTTTCCCTCTTTCTGTTTACTGGCTGCAATGGGGTGCGAAGCTTTCCTCTGCTATGCCATTTTGTGCCTTGGACGCAGTCAGTCATGGACTGAATTCCCTGAAACATGAACCAAATTAAACCTCCCACCTTTAAGCTGTGGGTATTAGATTATTTGTCTCATCCACAGGAAAGTGAGTAGTACAAAGAGTAACACTACTGGTGATACAAAATGAAGAATCTCATCTAGGGCTCAGCAAACATTTGGAAAAGGGACAAATGGTAATTATTTAAGACATGTGGGCCACACACTCTGTGTCTTAACTCACATACTCACCTTGACCTCATAGGGTGAAAATAGCAGGACATAATACATAAACAAAAGGGCACAGGTAGCTGGGCTTCAATAAAACTTTACTTATGAACACCAAAATTTGTATTTCATATCGTTTCTATATGTCGTAAAAGTATTCCTCTTTTAATTCCTTACCAATTATTCACATAAAGTGTAAAATCCACTCTGAGCTCAGGAGCTGGCAGGGCAAGAATAGGCAGCACGGGCAGTCTATGAACCTCTTCCAGTCCCCAGTTCTCCCGGTTGCTCTAGCAGTGATTGTGGAAACCATAAGCTCACACCTGGCTGTCCAGAGTGAGAGCTCACCATGGAAAGAACAGGGAATTCTCCATTCCTCCTACTTACCTGCCAGCCGGTTGTGAAGACTCCAGGTAACACTGAAGATGCAGGCACTCTGAATGACAGGTTGCACTGGACAAAAACAGCCACAGAAGACAGAAACAGTAATAAACACTTGCTTTTCAAAACTGGATTCCAAACTTTTTAAGCTGGCACTGCCCAGGTGATGTAGCTGAACTCCTGCCCTGCCCTATTCTTGTTTAACTTAAGCACAGAATGACTCTTCAGGTGAGCTGGCTGAAACCAGCTGAATCTAAGCTGTCAGAGTGACCACCACACACCCTCTGACTCTGTTATAATCCCATTTGCAAGCTAAACAACACATCTCCCAGTGCCAGGACAGAGGACAACTGCCATAACAGTAGGAAAGAACTATAAAGGGAGCAAAATGATAGGCATTTAATTTTCCAGAAAACCTCAGGTCACCCCTAGAAAAGGCATGAATATTCCTTTCCTTTATAGATTCACTCTCTCTCTCTTTTTCTGTGCCCTGTATCTACAATCTACTGATCCCCAAGGGTCAAGAAGTTGATCTGTGACTTTATCTCCCACTTTCCCTATTCCTGGTCGAGAATAAAACTCTCCTTCAAGGCTCAGCCTCCTTCAGTCCTGTCACTGGTTTCCCAATTCCAAGAAGGAAAAGGAGCCAGTTTGGGGCCAAAAATTGGAAACACAGAAGCTACACTGGTGCAAAGAATGTCAAACAGAGAGAAAACTGTCACTGGCAGGCAATGTAAGATGACTGAAAGAGTACTTCTGATGTCGATGAGGATTCACATCCACCATTAGCTGCAAGTCCTTTGGTATTTAAAACCTCTGGTGAGCATACGTTTCTTCATCTGTACAGCGGGGAAGATAATTTCTATCTAACAGAATGATGACTTTGCAAAAGGAAAAGTGACCGAGCGACGGAAAGAGGTGTGAGGGAAATGAGGACAGAAAAAAGAATTGAGATGTGTTATGTATATGGACCAACTCCCCCACGAGGAATGTACACATTATGTACTGTAAATATGGACAAATAAAAATAAAACTGAAAAAAAGAATCATGAGACCTTGGCGAAACAAGTATACAACTCGCCGGGCGCTGGGCACTTGGTAGGTGCTCAGTAAAAAGTGGCCATCGATGCTGTCATTGTCAGTGCAGGTCCCAAGGGTCCCTCGGAGGACACTTGAGGAGAAGCTGCGGAATCGGGGTCCGCGCAAGTCGGGTCAGCCCCGGTGTCCCGCCGCCCAAGACGCCCTCATAAGCCGCAGCCTGGATCAACACTCAAAGCGCGACAGGCAGGAGAGGAGGAGGAGAGAGACTCACCTGGCTGCGCGGAGACCCGGAAAGCGGAGAGCCCAGCGAGCAGACGTCCAGCCGCGCAGCTGTCCGACTGCGGCTCCACCGACCGCGGCTGACATTTCAAATCTCGCGCTAAGACGCGGCAGCCAATCGCCGCGCGCGCCCTCTGACCCGGAAGTACAGCCGGCGCGCTCCTGGCAGCCGCGTGGAGAAGCCATTTCCGCGGGTCGTTACCCCGCGGCTTCTGGTTCGTATTGCGCAGGGTGTCCTGCGCGTGGCACCGTGTCCGCGAGACTTCTTCCCATTGAGTTAGGGCCAAGGGAGGGATGAGCGGATGATCTTGAGGCGCGTCTGGCTCGGGGAGAGGCGTCGGGGCTCATTTCCGGGACCCCACCTTCCCTGCTCAGGCGGCTTTAAGGGGCTAAATCCGACCCTGTGAGTATGGGAACCTCGGCTGCCGAGCACTGCGGAGGGCTGGCCCTGAACCCCCTGCCCTCGGGTCTCCTGCACTTCCACCCCGTTCTGCTCCGGTGGGCATCGCCCATGCCTGGCCCGGGGTCCTTTCTTTAAGGTCGTCAATTTAAGAGGTCCCTATACCTGGGTTTTAGGTGATGTTCAGTAAGACACCCCTTACTCGTGTTCGTCCCTGAGCCCAGCCGCTTGCAGGACAACTCTTGCGTCTAGCAGATAACAACAGTAATCACTAAAATTTGTGAATCTCATAAAGGGATGCTGCTTCCAGAGGGCACAGTAGACCCTGACAGTTTACCCTTGTATGCCTGGTTTTGTGAATATTTTTAGGTAGCACGTTTTAGCGTTCTTCCCTCCAGATCGTGTATTTTAGGGTGTGTGATCGGTTTTTCGTTTTTGACACAGGGTCTGCTGTGCAGTTCAGGCTGGCCTTGAGCTCACTATGTAGCCCAGGCTGGCATCTTCCTGCCTCAGCCCCCGGAGTGCTGGGATCACAGGCATGCACCACTACTCCTGGAAAGATCTTGTGGTTTGTACCCACTTGGGTTGTAGCACTTTTCGTGCCGAGGCATAACCATCCCTGATTGTGATCTCCTTTAAGGCTGGAGGCGGGTGCCCAGCACATAACAAAGTCCTTTCGGATCTCGATTTTGCTTATAATTCTGGAAAATTAACTCCCTAAGGCCTCAATTTTATTAGTAAAAGGGGGATTATAGGCAGCACCTGTGTTTACAGTTGTGCAAATCGTTGGTATGACAGTATCAATAAACTGCCTAACGTACACATAGTGCTCCATAAATGTTAACTGTTATTAATTTTTTTGAGTGTATTTTCTATTGAGAGGATCCTTCTTGAAGTGCTGGCTATATCTTTTAGTTAATCAAATCAGAATTTTATGGTGTTTTATCTGTGGGTATCTCAAATGTGGAAAAGAGGAAGCCAGAGAGCAAGTGCTGAATTATTAATAATTAGACTGAATTTTTTTTGCCTGCAGATTCTGTCCCTTGATAGATCCTGGAGGTATTTGTAACACCTGAATGTATTTTGATGCATTTTGAAATGACTCATGCTGCCGTTTCTGTTGTATCTGCTGTAATCCACAGTTTCTTGAAGTTGTCCAGTAGAAGACTTATTCTTAGAACTGCTGGAGTTTGACCTACAAAATGAAGCAAGATGCCACAAGGAATCCTGCATACACTGTGGATTGTGAAGATTTTGTGCATGTGGTAGAATTTAATCCCTTTGAGAGTGGGAATTCAGGAAACCTAATTGCATATGGTGGCAATAATTATGTGGTGATCGGCATATGTACATTTCAGGTTAGTCTACAGAGGGCAATGAATGACAGTGAAGGTATTTCACTGATAGGAAAATTTATACAAGTCGAAGCTAAACTTTGAAAATACCGAGTTTGATTGTTAAAAAAAGAAATGATGTGAAGATCCAGAGGAAGAACTACCCAGTGACATACCCTTGTAAACGGAGCGTAGATGGTGAAAGTGCTTTTTGGCTTCATGATTAGAAATGGAATATTCTGGTAATTAAAGGCAATGAGTAACTGAGCATCAGGATGGGCAGAGGAAATACCAATGCAATTAGATTTTAAGTATACATCTAGAGTATGCAAACTATAGGATCAAATGAGCTGTGTAGGAAGTTCTGTAGTGCCCTTGAATTCTAGAGACAAAATGCATAGGTGTTTACTCCTGCATGGCCATAGCTCTTAGTAACTACACGACCTTGAGCAGGTCCCTAACCTCTCTTCTGTAAATACAAGAAAAATAATGCTTAGTAGGGTTTTATGAGGATGTGTGAGTCAGTGTACATAAGATTGTAGAAGGCATCTGCACATTGTAATCATAGTGTATTTTGGTTGTCAGTGGCCTGGGCCACTTTGGCAGTCATAGCCCATTGCCTCCCAGTGAGCAGGTCCCATGTTTTCTCACAGGGAAGCAAGCCTACTTGTGAGAGACTAAACAGTGACACTTGGACCCACTTGAGTCTCTTTTTTAATCCTTTTATACCAGAATATTGATCATACAATCATATTTCTCAGATTATAATCTATTGATATAATTTACCAATGACCATTTTTCAAAGATTTAAAGTAACTTTATTACTGAATTAAAGTGATACATTATTAGAAACATGATTTGCTCTTTTACTTAGGAGGTAGTAGTCTTGGCCGGATATGGTGGTACGTGCCTATACTGCTAGCACTTAGGAGGCTAAGGCGGGAAGATTACTGCAAGTTTGAGGCCAGCCTAAACTACGTAGCAAAACATCTCAAAAAGACCAAAAGAAAAAGGGAGATAACTTTGACATCAAAATGCAATTCTGCATTTTACGGTACACTATGTATAAAGCTACACAAATTTGGTATGTATCGATATTTCTCCTAAGGAAAAACAAGAGTGAAAAGTGTCAGTTTGCTAAACTAAGTAAACGTGAGCACTCTTAAGCAATCCCACACTGTCCGTTTAGGTAGGGGGAGGAGTTTCCAGCCTAGGTCTGACCCTTGTCCTGACTTCAGTTGCACTAGCAGATTAGGATCATCAAGTGTCCTGTGATTAAGACCAAGGGTTAAGAGGTGCTAGAGGTGAAAGAATTGGGCTAGGTAAACCGAAGTCTGTCTGATTGAAATTCCGGTGTTGGCCTTACATGGGTGTGGTGGGAGGGCCCGTTAGAACAGCCTTTCCTTGGCTGGCTGGCTGGCTGCCTGGCTGGCTGGAGGAGCCTCGAATGAGGCAGTTCTCATTTCCTTCCTGTGCAGTGCTGCCTGGCCTCCCTCCTAAATCCAGGGTCGCTCTCATCACTGCCTGTGCTGTGCACACTCTGCCCTTTTCATTGGCCCAGTGGCAGGCAGCGCTGCCAGGAAAGAAAGGTTTCATCAGTGGCACACAAGGCTCAAGCTGTGTTATCTTTGTCACCGCCCATAAAGCCAGGGATAGAGCTCAGCGGCATATGCACCTGTCTGGCAAGCACAAGGTCCTGAGTTTGAGTGCTGGCACCAAAAACAAAAGAATTCCACGTATGATTTGAGTAACAAATACAGAAGCTAATTTTTGCCACTTTTATGTGAAAGCTCCATTTTTAATAGAGCGATTGTCAAGTGTGGAAAAGTAGGTGTAACCCAAAGTGTCAAGTCAGCTCTTCGTAGCCTCCTAAGCTTGTTTTTAAATGGCTCAGTGGTTGCCGCACTGGTGTATCCAGCCTCGATGATGCCTTGGAGCACGAATGCTTCAAAGTGAGAGCATTCAGCAGAATTCCACTTGCATTCGCTAGCGCTAAGTCAGGTGCCAAACACAACCCCGGCCATCTTCCCATACAGCCACAATCACTGGCATCTTCCCCAGATCACAGAACAGATTCAGCTGGAGAACCAAGGCCCACCGTGTTAGGTGTGCAGCCATGGTGGGCACAAATTAGGGTGTAGTACAGTTTGGCAGCGTTTTCCTTTCCTTGGTAAGTGTATTTCTGTTGCATGGAAAAATTTTTAGCTGTTAGGTCTAACTTCACCCGAAGTTTAATTTCAAAGGGTCTCATGCTACATAGGGAAGGATGTGCATGAGGCATGAAAAATAAAATGAATCCCTGTGTTTCTACCACCTCGTCTAAGGAATAGGACATTAGGAGTTCTCTTGATATCTCTGGGATTCCTTCCCTTCCTGCCTTCCCACCGCACTGCTCAGAGGCAGCCATGTAGGAAATCCTGTGTTTCTGACCCCCTTTCTTCATAGCATTAGGATTATGTGTAGGGATTCCAAACCAAATACTGTGTTGTTTTTCATGTTTTAAATTTTCCATCAGTGATACCATTCTTTGTTGTTATGTTCTCCTGTGCTTTGTGCTGTTGCTTAACAGTACATTGTCAGGTTGCTGCCTGCTGGACCGCTGCATAGTATACTAGAACTGCATTCCTATTTATCCATTCATGTTTTACTAGGTATTTGGGTTACTCTGAGTTTTCCAATGTTAAAAACATTACTGACATGCATATTCTTACCATATTTTCAGCTTATGATTCTGTACCTCCTTTTATTTTTTCCTTTGTTTGAAAAATGTATGTGCTGTTTCTCAGTTTTTGAATGATTGCCAAAGACATTGGGATGTCTACAATTTCATTAGTGTAGTAGTTAACATCTCTTTCTTCTTGCGGAAGACGGGACCGCTCCCGTTTGATCTGCCCCTGTGCAAGATTTATCATTGTCCAGTATTTTCCTTGTCTCATTTTTCTTTTTGTTTTAATCCACTGTATTTACATGTGATGTTAGGTAAAGATTCAATTTCATCTCACACATGTAAATGTCCAGTTTTTCCAGCTCCATTTATTGCAGAGACTGTTCTTTCCTTGTGTGTGTTCTTGGGACCTTTATCAAAAATCAGTTACCTATAAATGTGTGGGTTTACTCCTGGATGTTCTAATGTGTTTCTCTTAGTGTGTCTTTGTACTAGAATTGTGCTGATTTGATTCTTTTTAAAATTTGCTTGGTTCTTTTTAATAATTTCTTGTTGCCTGTCTTACGCTCTTAAACCTGTATCTTTTAACAGCTGATAACTCTTGAAATCTGATGTTTTTGTAGGTTTGATTCTGCTGCTTGTTGTGGTTCATGGCACTTTTTTTCTTTCTGTCTTTTTTTTTTTTTTTTT
>PVJX010001186.1:77895-155841 GCA_004027295.1 Dolichotis patagonum | reverse complement strand
AGATTCTGCAGCCCAGGTCGAGGTAGTTCACCTCGAGGTAGAGGTGAACTGTCTTTATTACTGTCAGGCACTTGAGGCCACCACCAGCATATCACCTCTTTGAAATAAGTTCTTTGTCACTGTCTGAACTGTGAGTTCGAGCTCATACTCATGCGAGGCCCAGCAAACAGTGGAGACTTTCCACAGCTGCTCTCTTGGTCCTGGCCTTCATTCCCCATGCCTGCACTTCCCCCGTAAGGGCCCTGGGTGGATGAGGGTCTCCAGTAAGGCCGCCCCATGGTGTGGGCCAAGGCCCACGCAGTGGCTGCAGGCCCTGGTGCTCAGCTGCTTCTCCGATTTGGATTTTCCCATTGTCGTCATAGTAGGAGAGCTGCTTCAGTTACTGTCTACATTGCAGAGAGAAATGACTGAACTTTGAAATATTTTTCCTTATCTTTTCATAAGGATTAACAGAAATCATCTTAGTAGGACAGAGCTAGGTAAATAAGGTGACCCTTAAGCATTTGTAGGCAGAATCAGATTCTGAGACCAAATTAAGTTGCATGGACACTCGTGGGTTTAAAGGCACTGATGTGACGTCTCGTGGCCTGTTAGGTGCAGCGTCCCGTGCTTCCTGACTGTTACAGAATGCAATGCGTTTACTATTAAGAGGAAACTGTCTCGTGAGAAAAGGTACAGTGTGCGTAGTGTTTGGATTCAGCTATCCTAGAGATTTTGTGAAACAAAATCTTACACAACCTTCGATGTCTTTTTTGTTATTGTTTTAAATTCTGATTTGCTTTTGAGCTCAGGTACATGACTTCTGATAATTTCTTCAATATGCTGTAACTCAGAGTCATACACTAACTCCCCTAAAGCAGCATTTACTGTGTACGGTAGGAAGAAGAAGCAGACATCGATGGCATTCAGTATAAAACACTGCGAACGTTTCACCACGGGGTGCGGGTCGATGGCATAGCCTGGAGCCCAGAGACGAGGCTCGATTCACTGCCGCCGGTCATCAGGTAAGTTTCCGAGTTTAAATGCAGCATTTACCAGTGTTCTTCGATCATATCAGACGGTCTCAAGTGTGATCATAGGCCCTCACTCTTCCATGCCCGTCTTCCCCGAGTGCCGATGATTAGCTTCGTGCCATCTGCTGCATTTAATCCTGTGGGGTCGCTGTCTTCAGTGTGACGTCAGTGTGCGTCTGAAGTGACACCTCCACGGTGTTCTTGGTGTAGACTGCGAGGCTTTTTTTTCCTAGTGATTCATCTGAATCACTGAGTCTTTACAGGTTCTTCACTGACTTTCCCACCTTCATGACTGAAAATACATCTCTATTAAAGGAGCTAAATTTGTTTGGAACATTTTTGCCCCTTTCTGCTCCCTGTGAAGGCCAAATTTGCATTTTCATGTTTAACAGCACAAAATTTGGCCCTAGGTTTGATTCCCAGTACACACTGCAAAAACAAAAAGTGGGGCGGGGAGGGGAGTTCTGAAGGGATTTCACTGTTCATGGTCCCACCAGTAGCACCGGGCTGTCTGGGTTGCTCTGCAGCTGTCCAGCATTGGTGACTAACAGTCTGGTTAATTTTACCACCGAGGAGCACTTTCCGTTTGAGGTCGTTTCCCTGTGAGAAGTCTTGTCTGCACAGGGTTGTGAAGGTGTCTTCTTTTCTCTGGAGGCTGAGGAAGCTGTGTTAATTTTAATAATCTAGGCAACTGCTTCTGTCAGCATCCATACGTCGGTGCCTGCAGCTGCTGGGTGTTCTTTTCCCTTTATATTACAAGGACGTGTTCACTGTATCTGGAAGCAGACAAGGGCGATTCTCTTTACATTTTTTAGCCAATTTCAAGAGATGGGAAAACCTTTTGGGGGGTGGGGATAGGGTCTCACTCTGTAGTGCTGGCCTTGAACTCACTATGTATCCCAGGCTGGCCTCAAATTCACAGCAGTCCTGCCTCAGCCTCCGGAGTGCTAGGATTATGGGCGTGCACCACCATGCCCAGCTCTGTTTTAATTTTTTTATTTTGAAAGATTATCCTTGGGCTGAGAGTTTAGCTCAACGTAAGTAGCTGCTTGGCAAGCCTGAGATCATGAGTTCGACCCCCAGTACCAACGAAAAAAAGGAGATAGGAGATTCTCCCTAAGTTGTCCCATTTGGGCTCAGACTCAAGCTTCTGCTTCAGCCTCCCAAAGTGCTAAGATTACAGGTATGCACCTCACAGCTGGCTTCTGAGTTAAGCTTTGTGACTTTGCTTTAACCTGGGAACTATTGCTAGGTCCTCTACTTCCCTCAGCATTTGGAGCTTGTTTTCCTGACCTTTTTTATTATGCTTGCTGCAGTTTATCATTTCAGGATTTTTTTCGTTTGCTTCATAGTTTTTTAGTAAGCTGCCTCCGATCTTTCTTGGAACTATGCTAATATAAGTAATGAACTCAGAAAATGTTACCCAGCCATTAATTTTAAAGACAAGACTTGTAAGCGTAGCTCACTGGTAGAGTGCTTGCCTAGCATATACAAGGCCTGGGTTCCATCCAAAGGACAGCATTTTTAGAATAAGCTGATAGTGTAATTTTGTTTTTTTCAAGTAAACTATATATTTTTATGTTAAAAATAATACAAGCTTAACATAAAATTTAGAAAAATAGAAATAGAAAAAGTTCACATACAGCCAGTACTCTTTTTATTATTTATGCATAATTCTCCAAACTTGTGATTCGGTTTTTGACACTTTTTCTTTGTACACCCTTCAGAGTGTTCCAGAGTAAACGGGGCTGAGAAGGCTGAGGGCTGAGCGCACTTGCCGTGGTCCGCGCCCGCCCTCCTGCAGGGGAGCCCCTCCCCTGCTCTGTCCTCCCCCGGCCCTCGTCTTGCTCTTAGCTTCACCTGCCCGTCTTCACATTGCTTCGGGCTCTTCTCTCATGCAGAATAAATCGCTCGCCTCGCTTCGGTTCTCTGGGGTGACCTAGGTCTCTAGAGGGTGCCTTAACTACCCAGCAGCAGCAAAGACGTAGAAAGGGGAGCGTGCCCGGCATCCGGGCACTGTTTAGACTCAGCTTTGACACTTCTGTGACTGAGGAGGCAAGTCCCACATGTACTGGCATTTTGTGTGTTCGCTAAGTAAACTATTTAATTTGCCTCCTACTTTTGTAAATGGTGACTTTTTTCCTTCCAGTGGATCTACAACCACCCCTCCCAAAGATAGGATTATTAGTTACACTAGAACAGTTGGTAACCTGGTGGGAGGGCTGGTGACAGGTGACTTTCACATGTAAAGATAAAAATTAGGTTTGTTTTGGGTTTTTTAATTACAGATTTTGTACATCAGCTTCTGATCTGAAAATCAGGTTATTCACTTCAGATCTTCAAGATAAAAATGAATATAAGGTATGTTGACAGGTATAATTCACAAGTCTTTAGACTTCAGTTTAAAATATCTGTTTATTTCTTGTTTTGTTAATTTTATTTATCCTTTTTTTAAAATTTATTTATTTATTTATTTATTTTTATTTGAGACGGGGCCTCGCTGTTGAGTTCAGGCAGGCCCTGAACTCACTATGCAGCCCAGGCTGAGCTCGAACTCTCTGTGACCCTCCTGCTTCAGCCTCCTGAGTGCTGGGATTACAGGGGTGCACCACCACACCCAGCATGTATTTAATCCCTCTTTAAAATAACTTCATGCTCATCTTTTTGAGATGTAATTTAGGGTATCATTTCCTGTGTCACACAATATAATAGCTAGGTGCTTAGTGACAGCTGCAGATTAAAAATCTAATATCATTGTTAATGAAATACTAGGAAGAGCAAATAAGAGAATAAAAATCCGTAGCTGGGTAGAAGAGTACAGTGCACGCATGGAGTGAGTGTTGACCTCCAGGAAACAGAGGGTTGCGGTGTGGTCAGGAGCAGACTCGGAGCCAGAAGCCCTGCAGGTTGGTCCAGCTCCTCCGGGTTGGAGCAGCATGGCCGTGGGCACATGCGCTAGTCCATTTGCAGCCTTTTTCCGTCTGCACAGTCGGTGCGATCATCGCATCCACCTGGTGGGATTCTGACCTTTGACTACCTGAACTCACGTAAAACCCCGAGACCATACTTCACACGCAAAGAGCCTCACCTGTGTGTTTTCCAGTATTATACTAGCTCTTGGGTTGTGTGCCTAATGTGTTTGCTTAAGAAACAGTATTACTGGGGGCCGGGGATTTAGCTGAATGGTACAGGCGCTTGCCTGGCAAGCGCAAAGTTGTGAGTTCAATCCCTGGTACCAAAAACAAAAAAAGAAACAGTATTGCTTTCCTGGCTTTCTAGTAAACTAGAAATATGTTACGAAGCAAAGACAAGCTGTTAACCTTTCCAATCACCTAGTGAAAAGCAGGCTCTAAGCTATACACAGTGAGCGTGCAATACTGTCCACACTGGTCAATCCAAGGCTGCCTGATGAATAAGTAACCATGTAGATAAATGGCCCCTAACGTTTTTACTTTTTGAAAGTTAATGTGCTTATTGTAGACAGTACACATTTAAAGCTACTTTAGTTTATCTTGTAGCCCCTTTGGAGAATTATGAAAAGGCACCAGGTTTATGAAATGTTTAAACCTACTTTTGTTTCCCCATGACACATTCTACATGGTGAGCAGTGTTATATAAAACTACCTTATTAACCTTAGAACTGAGATCAGATTTGAGGGTTTGGAAGGAGGTAAAGTAGCCCTGGAGAGAGCTAAGCACCTCGCAGGCCCCGTTAGGACGCCGGCTGCAAAGGCTTTGACATGCTGCGCCTCATCTGCTCCCCAGCGCCCTGTACCATTCAGCTTCCCATCGGTCCTTTTGTGACCACGGGGCTTTCTGTTTCGGCTGTGGGCTTATGACACTACTGTCGCCAGTGCTGACAGTCACCCCGAGTGAGTGATAAAGGCGTTAGGAGGTGAAGTCGTGCTGTGTGTGTGAGGGAGTCGGTGTGCACAGCAGCAGGTGTGCTTTAGGAGCCGGGTGGGCTGTGGCCGCATGTGCTGCACAGTGGCCTTAGTTTTTATGTAAGCTCGGTGGGAGGGCGGAGGGAGAGGGAGGTGATGTGAGGACAGGTGGAGTAAGAAACGCCTCTGTGGTTTCGTAAGGAGCACACACTAGCAGAGCAAGGCTAGGCTAACAGTGGAGTGTTGAATGAGCATCATCTTTCCAAGATAAACTTCCCAGAAAAGTGGGTGTGGAAATCATGATTTAAAAATAGCAGATTGCTTCAGAAATATTTGTAGGGGGGAAAAAAGCATGCTGGAAAAGCTTTTGAGGCTGAAAAATAAACAATACTAGGTAGGACTGTTGGCAGTTATTTTGCTGTCTTCTTACCGGCCTCCTCCTTCCTATCAGGTTTTAGAGGGCCACGCAGACTTCATTAACAGCTTGGCGTTTGACCCCAAAGAAGGCCAGGAAGTGGCAAGCGTGAGTGACGACCATACGTGCAGGTGTGTTGCTCGGGTCACAACCGCAGTTTTGAAATTTCATGTTATTGTAATGAGAATTACATGTTTAAAATTAGAAAAAGTACAGCTTTTATATAAAGTTCACAAGATGTTATAAAAGAAGCATATTTTGTTTAAAAGTGCAGGTAAGGGGATTGGGGATACAGCTCAGCAGTGCAGCGCCTGCTTAGTACAGCGCAGGGTCCTGAGTGCCAGCCCTGGTACCATCCAAAAAAAAAAAAGCATAGGTAAGGTGTACAC
The DNA here is from genome assembly GCA_004027295.1 of Dolichotis patagonum. Lineage (NCBI taxonomy): Eukaryota > Metazoa > Chordata > Mammalia > Rodentia > Caviidae > Dolichotis > Dolichotis patagonum. The sequence goes on along the minus strand of PVJX010001186.1, from coordinate 150,140 downwards.
ACATGAATTTCAGGACCAGTGAATTGAGTTTGCATCGCAGTTCGTGGGCGCTCCCTGTGCTGATGCTGAGAGGCTCCCTGCCTCTTATTTTAGAGGTTCACAGTTAGAAAATCCAAGTATATACTGGGTCAAATTCTCCAGCAGCAGCGTAACGAAAGGCCCTTGCCGTGTCAGGAAGTTACTGCACAGCTCCTGTGTAAGTCAGTGTTTGATAAGGAGCGTAGGACTCCCGGGAGGTGTGGTTTGACAGTCCGAGGTCTCTGGTAAGGTTTTCTCTAGCTGCGTTTCTGCGTCACGGTCTTCCACACCATCCCTGGTTGGAGAGTGCCTCAAGCCGGGGAACATGCCCAGCAAAGAAAGGAGCAGGACGGAGTGTGGGGGTGAGCTTCAGCAAGGAGCGAGGTGAGGCCGGGCTCGGAGGGGTGGCAGTCACTTCGTTACCTTTAACAGTGCTGTGGGCCAAAAGAACTCTGCTGTTTTGTATGGTTCAAATGTTTGATAAAGCTGGGTTAGAATCACTAGTATTACTAATCCCTGTAGAGATACATATAAACTCTTAAATCTCTGTTACTTCTCTTTGGAAGTAAAGATGCCAACTACTGTTTAGACTTCTGGTCTTCTTTGTGTAGCTCATCTTTTTAAAGTTAGAGACATTCTTTCTGAGCTGCCTGTTAAAATTTTCATGGGAGAGACACAAAAGACTTATGTGATACCAAAATTCTAGGGCCCCGCCTATGTACAAAGCCAAGTCTGTGGAGGGACCCAAAGAATAAATGGGCCATTTTTAAGGTAGTTAGATCACTAGGTGTGAATATTGGCATTTCCGATCTCTAAGCAAGAACTTCTCTCGTCACAGCATTTGGAGTAATGAAAGCTGGAAGGGGTGGAGGACGTCGATCGGCGCAAGCCTGGGAACGGCCTGTGAAGAGTGGGCTGCCACGGAGACTGGGGGGATCCCAGTGCTCTGTGGATTTTATTCTTTTCTCATATACTTAATTTTTACTTAAGTATCAGAGTGTACTTAAGTATATGAGTTTACTCTCATATACTTAATTTTAAACTAGGAACATTCTCCAAAAAATATTGGGAGTTGACACGGCGTTGCCAACGCTTTTTAAAGTCTTACTGCCCCCTTTTTATCATTTTACAAAGCAAGGACATTAGTACTTTCTGAGATAGACATGGCTTGACTTGAGAGAAAGCTCTTAGTAGGTCGAAGGTTTTGCAAACCTCCGTGCAGTGCCCCATGGCCTCACTCTGCGGCCCTGTGGCTGCGCACCTCCTCTTCTTGGCTCTGCTGTCTCATCCCGTCCCATGGAGAGAGATTTTCCTCCCGCTGACCTTAGCTTAGCTGACTCATGTTAGCAGGTGTGGCCCAAGCGGAAGCCGTGCCTCTTGCCTGGTCTGACTGAGCTCGTGGGACCTGCTGGCCCGGAGAGGGGGCACTGGTCAGGTAGGGCCCATCAGCACTGTGGACCGCTTCCGTGGATTTATGAGCAGAGAGTTCTGTGTATGTCTGTAAGCCACTGGGATTTGGAAGTTGATACACAACATCGTGATGGTTCTAGCTGCAGAGCTAGCTACGGAATTCATCAGCGCAGTCACCAGGCAGAAGCAAAGCACAGCTTGGATGTGACAGCCAGCCCTCTCAGGCCAGAAGCTAAGTGACAAAGATGGGGCTTAAAAGTATGGGAAGAATATACGTGTCTTGTGCTGGGTGAGAGCAGTGCCAGCCGCGGTCAGTCTGTGTGTTGGTGGCCTGGACACGTAAGTGAAGTGCTTGTCCCACCTTGTCAAAGCCTTCGTCATCTTGGAAATAGTTCTTTTTGCAGGTCATGCTATGCTTTTACAAAATATATGAAACCATAAGTAGATAGCAGAGCAGTAAACAAATAGAGATCTTGCACAAAATTATAAAATAACTTGTCATACTAGACGTTCACAAAGCATTTTCAACATCAGCACAATACCCAGTCATCTCAGTGAATATGGAATTTTCTCTAGAATAAACCATACGGTAACCCTCAAAACAAGTAACCAATAGATTTAGAAAGGTTGAAATCATATGAAATATATTCCTGGACTTCAATGGACTAAAACTAGAAATCAAGGAATATTAGAAAAGCTACAGACTCATAGATAGTAAATATGGGCTGTTACCCAGTAAGTCAAAGGAGAAATCATGGAGGAAATTAGACAATATCTTGTGATGAATAAGAGTAAAATAAATAAAACTGAAGAGATGTAGCAAAAATATGCAGCAAGAGATGCAGCTCTGAAGGAAAGGTATATTTGTGAGCATGCACAGCCTACATTAGAAAAGATGAAAGATCTCAAATCAGTTTCCTAATTTACATCTTAAGATACAAACAAATGAACAAAAAAACAACAGCAAGCTAAACCCAGAAGTCTCAAAGAAGGCAAGGATAGGAAGAGAAAGAAGCACAGTAAAAATAGCTTTGTTCTGAGAAAAGATCTACACAGCTGACCCTCCATTGGCTCCTCCAGACAAGGACAGCACGCTCCACCCAGTAAAGTTGGGAGAGAGGAAGTTATTACTGCGTCAGTCATTGCTCACTGGAGAAACGGGTTTAACGCAGCTTATACAGATATGTAAGGATTTACAAGGTAGGCTCACGGGGCCACCTGTAGCACCAGGCGTGAAGAAGGTAGAAGGTCCATCTGTGTGCTGGAGGGCCGAAGGGTCCAGTCAGAGCTGGACGGCCTGGAGCATGAGTCCCTATCAGGAGACCGAGGCGTCGGTGTGGGAAGGCAGAAGGCTGTGCTGGAGGTGAGGGATCCACGCTGGAAGCGGGAGATGACGCAGAAGGAGGCGAAGCCCAGGGCTCTACCCAAGTGAACCCTCTAGAGCTTCCGGCTTCATCTCCCATTATTCCTTCCGGGTGGTACAGGTCATGCTGTGCTTTCACAGAATGTGTGGGACTGTATAGAAGGGTTCCCGAGTGGGGCTTCTGTCTTCATGGAATCCCTTCAGCCACACCCAGAACTCTGCTAATTCCAGTCAGTGCCACACCCTGAGCCTCTTCATCTCACGATCTAAACCCCCAGCTGGGTCCCAAGAGCCCCACCCCTGAGCACTTGAGGGGTGGGGAGATACCATAACAACTGCCAACCTTGTGGAAATGAAAAAGATTCTAGAACAGTGCTTTGAACAGTGTTACATACAGCAAACATTTAAAGCATTAGCACTAATCTTTCTCAAACAGGAGAAGAAGAAACCAAAGGAAAGCCCCCTTTCTTACTTCATTATGGGGCCAGCATTACTGGTACCAAAGCTAGAGAAAGACATCACAAGAAAACTGTAGACCAGTTTTCCTTGCAAATACGGAAGAAAAATCCTCATCATCTATTTAAATTAAAAACTCTTAGAAAAAAAGTGTAAGGACAAATCGTCATGGTTTTGGATTTGACAGTGGTTTCATAAACATAATATTAAGAAGCACATATAACAAAGGAAAAAGGATGAATTGGAAGCATCATAAAAACCTTTGGTCATCAGAGGAGACTGCCAGGACAGTGAAAAGAACTTGTAAGAGGAAAGAAAATATTCGCAAATCTTTCATCTAACAAGACTGTTGTGTTCATAATAACTCTTAAAATTCAACAACAAAAAGACAAGCCAAACAGATGAGCAAAGAATTTGGATGACCAGTTCCACAAAGAATTACAAATGGTCAATCAGCTCATGAAACGATGCTACATATCATTGATTATTGCAAATCACAACTACAATGAGACGCAACGTTTTACTTGCTAAGATAGCTGTGATTTTGCAAACACAATATAACAAGTGTTTCTGAGACCGAGAAGGAAGGAACTGGAACCTTCATACTCTGCTCGTAGTGATGTAAAATGGTGCAGCTGCTGTGGAGGACAGTGACAGACCCTCCAGAGCTGAACAGAGTTACTGTGCGTCCCAGCAGTTCCACGCCCGAGTCAAACTGTTAGGGTAAACCAAGGCGCAACTGAGGCAGGCAAAGTTGAAACAACGTTGGAGGACTTTATTGCTCACTGGGTGTGGTCGGGCCATGGGCGAAAATCCACTGGCCCTGAGCAAGGGGTGAGGGCACGTTTTTATAGGGGAGTGTAGGTGGGGGAGGGAGGTATTGCTGAGGGGAGTGCAGCGTTTGGGGTCTCGTGAGTCGGGTCTAAGGCTTGGTGACAGCGTAGGGTCCGGGGGTGCTAGCACCTCTCTTGCGGATTTTCGTGGAACTAGCTCTGCAAGTTGAGCTGCACAGTCAGTCACATTGCCCGTCTCCCTTGCTGCACTGCCCGCAGTCCCGAAGGCCTCACTCCTGAGTGCCCGTGAGCACGGCCACCTCTGCCTGCTCTCTGATGTCGGTGTGGACATTTCCAAGGCAGACACGGCCTTGTACTCCGCAAGCAGAGTAGTCCGCTCAGAAACACCAGCATGGAGCAAGCTGGAGCCCTGAGTTGGCTCATAAAATTTATATACTTTGTTTGAAAATTGCCAAGTTTTGAAGCAAGGGTCATGGGTCACGTTATAGTCCAAAATATGGACTATACGTCAGGAAAGTGATAGATTAAATCTTATCTAAGTCCATCTATGTTTACTGATCTGTGATCCATACAAATGTATAAGGAAACTAAGTTCTCAGTCCCAATGCCATTTTTCTTAAAAATTCTAATCTGTGCTGGGCATTGTTTTTGGGTGGGAGGCACCAGGGATCAAACTCACGACCTCATGCTTGCCAGGCAAGCACTTATGCCACTGAGCTAAATCCCGAGCCCTGTACTGTGCATTCTTAAATGAAATGCATAGAAAGCACAGCCTATCAAAATGTGTAATTATCAAACAGTCTGCCTTCATTGTGTTATTGGCCGTGTCCTGTGGGGAGGTGATCTGCCCTGCTGTGGAATCCCAGTGTGAGGCGGTGTGCTCAGAGGGACTGCGCGGCAGAGTGAGGGGCCTTTGTTCCTTTACGGTGGGTGAGGGTAGAAACTCACCGGGAATGGTGAGGCCGAGGCCGGGCTTCTGGGCTGCAGGTGCCAAGGCCGCTGCAGGCTGGAGCACAGGGCGGACGGTGTCCCCTGGAGCTCTGCAGTGTCATGGCCCTGAGCAGACCTGCAGAGCTGGAGTCCTTTCCGATAGCAGTAGAGCAGTTAAACAGGCGAGGTGAGAGTGCCGTCCTGTTCATCACAGTAGGGGTAGTAGTAGGTCAGGACAGACAAGAGGCGGTCACGTTTAGAAAGAGAGTAGGTGAGACTGTTCTCAGGATCGGCCAGCAAGTGTGTCTATAAAGTAGTTCTCTGCTTGGCTATAGAATGGGTCATTAGCAAGCTTTGCCAAAACCACATCTTCTTCCCTGCTGTCGTCCCTTCAGCTGCATCTGTCAAGTGTGTCTGTCATTCAGGGGTCATGCGACATGGTCGGCACTGCTGGTGTCACCTCTGAATGGCTGTGGCACCCAGTCACCAGGACACACAGCACTACCACTTCGGTGTTGGCGCCGCCCCTCGCTGGGAACCGGTGGATGACAATTTCAAGGCGTGATGCGTGAGCAGGCGCTCTTGTGAGCGCCCCGTGTGCTTTAACTCACGCAGTCCTCACAAACCTGGCCGTGCAGCTTCACGTGCTGTCCCTTTTTACAGGGAGGAGCCCGAGCAATCCGGTGCTTTAGTACTAAAGTATGCACTGTTCTACTTTAATTATTTAAATTAGTGTAATACAGTTGCCATGCCTAGTCACGTCTGCAGGTGTTACCTTCCGCTAGAGGAGGATTTATAGTTCTTTGAAAGAGTTTTGAGCTTTGCCAGAGCACTGGAGGGCTGACGGCCAAAGGGGAGATGCCACCTCCCTCCTGCACCTTCCGACAGGGACCGGGAGGCATCAGCAGTGCCCGGTGACAGGGCTCGAGAGTTGCTGAGAAGCAGGCTTTTCTAGAGGGAAGGACGAGAAAGCTGTCCCGGGCAGGCACTCCCACTTTGCACCAGCGGGTGTTCTGCGGTCAGGCGTGTCCCATGGGCGTCAGTGGAGTTGTTGGTTTATTTCCTTTCTTGTCTGCCGTGTGCAAACACCAGCTGTACATACACATGCATACTTGTGTACTAATAACGTGTGTGTGTTTGCACACTTACTCAGGCTGCTGTGAGTACTGACATTGGTTTCTGTGTGCTTGCTTGTACACGCATACACATAGTAAATATTTCTACCAATGTTCAAAGTTATGGCCTGGTATTATCCAAAGAAAGTTAAAATAATTGTGATCTTCAAACAGTAAAGCAGTATATTTCATTTAGAAAGACGTATTGCCTCCTACCTTCAAAAGAAGGTAAAAGTGACTTTTAAGTATTTAATGGATTAAGATTATTATTTAAAAAAATCACAAATACGGGCTGTCTCATTCCCAGAGAGAGCCAAATACCAGATGTTCTTTTCTGTTAGAAACAGCACCATTCTGTTAGGGCAAGTCAGATCAACATTTATTAGCACATTTAATATAGCCAACATTTAGTACTGTGGGAGATACAAAAGAAACAGACAACCCAGTACTCACTGTAACTACAAAAGATCCCTTCCTCCTCCCGCTTAACCTTCAAGAATCTTTTAAAATATTAGTTAAAAATTATGGCAAAGGAAAGGCCAGGAATTTAGCTCAGTGGCATAAGTGCCTGCCTGGCAAGCGTGAGGTCATGAGTTTGATCCCTGGTACCAAAAAAATATGGCAAGGGAAAAACTGACTTCTAAAGACCAGGGAATTCTTAGTTTAAGTCTGATGTATTAAAGATGTATAAAGTGCCATTGACTTTCTCTATAAAAATGTGGAATCTTTGTCAAACATCGGAGCAGGAATAGCAGGAGTATAACAGAGAATGAAGTATTTTTAGGAGGGTAACTGGATCAGTGGAGGCTGAAATTCTACATTACCTTTCCATGCTTGTTTAGCCAATATTACATGGTCTTGAAAAATACTACAGGAGAAAAACGCTTATTACCTGCCCTCTGTGTGGCCCAGGGTAGCTAAGCACTTGTCATGGCACCTATTTTGCACATTTGGGAGTCTAAGATCCATAGTTAAGCTGAATTGCTCCTCCCTCAGTCTGACCAAGGTCACAAAGTGCGTGTTGTTTTGCACAGTCCCCATGGGAAGCAGGAAAAAGAGGCCTTCCAGTGTCCTGCAAGTGGGTTAGTAAGAAGGTCCTTAGAGGTTGGCCACGCCCAAGTGTAATTTCTGTCACTCACTACAGTGGTAACTAAGGAAATAAAATTTCCTGGTTGTCTTCTAAAATTCTCTAATATTTTTTAATAGAGAGCGATCCCTCTGCTGGTGTGACACATCGCATGTGATTCCATCACTGGGGGGGGACAAGCGGACCCAGGGTCAGAGGTCAGCCTGTAACACACAGAGAGACACTGTCTCAGAAAAACAAGTACAATCGCTGCATAGTTCTGGGAGAGCCTGAGCATGGGATAAAATGGGTATTGTGTGTTGAGGTTGCTAATACTTTACCGTCCAGTGAATGTAACCTCAATTCCGTGTGTTTAGAGCTCTCGGAGACGTTTATGAAAACCTGTTGATCGTATTCGTCCTCGCTTTTCAATTCAGTGAACAGAAAGTTAATGAAAGATTGTAATCGAGGGAAAGGGTGAGGGCGGTTTTCTAAACTCTCATGTGGGCGACACCATGTGGGTGAGGGTCACACTGGGAGCAGAGCCGGCGCTGAAGAAGTGTGTCGCCACATCAGGGACGGCAGCCGTATGCCCCGTGGGTGTGGCGGGTTGTGTCAGCGGAAGCCACACACGCACAAACCCTTTCTGGGTTGGCTTGGGAAGCCCGAGATTGTGGTAGGGACTCGCCTCCCTTGCAGAGGTGGTCATCCGCCTCCTGTCACGTTTGAAGCTGTCGAACTTCTTCCTGGGCTAAGGCTAAGGGCAAGGCCGAGGTGAAACTGGGCCGGGGTTAGTGAAGCCACCCTTGCCCGGGCAGCCGTTGAAGTCTGTTGGTTGCCCTAGCTGTCACCCACCGTGTCCCTGCCTCGGGAGTTCGCTCTGTGAAACCTTTGAGAAGCAGGACCCTCCTGTCCCAGGAGCTCTTCCTGTTCCCTGTTTCCCATTCCTAGTCCCCATTCTTTTTCTCCAATAAATTTTCCTACTCTTAAAACAATTTTTTTTCTTGGAAATAAATGCTAGTATTTTCTAGGTGATTTGACTGGTGTTTGTGTTAATGCTTGTGTTAGTTAAAGAAAGAGTCCTTATACTCTGAATTCCTCAAAAATGAAATCATTGCCTAGGATCTGTTTGAAAGCTGCCACATGGTATTTCTTTGCAGTTGAGTTGTGAGATTTATTTTTAAACGTGACAAACTTTTCCCCAATTCCCGTGCCTCACAACTGGATGCCAGTGAAGCGAGAGGTTAGTGACTGCAGTGGGGTGGCCTCAGGCTCTTTCTCCCGTGGTGAAAATGTGTAGTTTCTGCTTCATTTATTTGTAACTTCAAGAAATCACAGTAGAGCAGCAGCGTGTGAGCTACCATCACTCTGCCTCTGCAAGGCTCCGTGCAGGTGCACGGCAATGCAGGTTTGCGGCTGCCTGGTGCATTAGTGTGCAGTTCGTGCAGCACGGGCCCTGCCTCCTGCCCTCTCCCCAGACACCCACAGCAGCCTGGGGTTGCTTCCTCTGGTTTTGACTGTGAACAACTGACAGGTAAAATGATAACCATGTGCAGTTCGTTCTCACTGAGCACATACCATTGTGCTTAATTTGACTTCAGTAAAATAGTCCGTTTCTTTTATTGTTAATACACGAATGTATCAAAATTGTTACTGCTGACTTACACAATAGATTTGAGAATTATTTTTAAGTCCACCCTTATTGTCTGAATATACTTGGAACACCGACTCTTAAACTGACAAAGCTTATTCACCACTGTAACCTAGCGAACAGTCCACTGTCCACTGTGGTCAGTCTAATACCTCGAGCTGGAATTTCAGTTACCAAGTACTCCGCCTTTGAGTTAGGGCGGGCGCCCTGAACACCGTGTTGTAGCAGCAGACTCTCTTGTAATCTGTTTCACCTTTGCTGGCCACTGTGTGCCCACTCACGGGGGACGTGCACCATGGCTGAGGGTTCACAGTCATCTGTGACGTGATGAGTGACTTAGCACTTGCTTATTTGGGAGAGGGGAATCCTCATTCTACTGTCACACGCTCAGTGAAGCACGCGTTGGTTGTCCAGACATTGGAGGTCCCGTGCGTGTCCCCGGCAGTCAGAAAGTACTGTCTCACCCTGGTTACGCCATCCTTGTGGCGCTGTCGTGTGTTTGACTGGCTTGATCTCTCAGAGGGCCAGATGGATACCAATGTGTCATTCAGTGTCACCCATTCCTCCTTTTGTCTGTGTTGTCAAAGACACTTGGTAGCAGAAGTTTCCTTCTGCATTGCCGTCACTGGCAGGCAGTGAGTTGCCAGTTGAAAATGGAGAACAGACGGAATGAGTGTCACCCGGGAAATGTCCCGTGGAGCTCTCAGAGCACAGCGTCACCTCTGTGAGTTGTCAGTTAAGGCTGTAGGCTGTCTCCCTGCGCCGACACCGTGTTAATGGGCCCTCTTTATTGACCAGGTGGGACAATAACGTTTAAATACCATATGGTCAGGATACTTACTGTTCTGCTGAAAAGCACTCAGCTCAAAAGAGGGCAATAATTTTAGCAATAAACTATTAAAAGAAAAGGATAGTTCATAATCTTGGGTCCAGCTAGCTCTTCGTTCTTCCATTTTATGAGAACTCTAATTTCTAAGCGTTCTATTTAGGACCGTGATGTTGGGTTGGGGAAAACGTTTGTTAAAATTACAGCTCAAATCATTTGATTTCATGTGAAGAACGATGCCGTAAACATCCAGTAACCTTTGCTTCCCTCCGTGGCTCCTAACTGTCCACCGATGCACTTTACCCTAAAAGCTTTTCTGTGAAATTTTCCTTGCAAACATTTAAAGACATCCACATGTACATGTGTCTTGTTTTTTGTTTTATTTCATCTTTTGTTTGTTAGTTTGAGTCAGGCTCTTGCTGCATAGTGTAGGCTGACCTTAAACTCTCTTGTCGCCCAGGCTAACCTCAGATTAATGGAACTCTTCCTGCCTCAGCCTCCCAAGTGCTGAGATTTCAGGTTTGTGTCACCACACCCACCTTACACATGTACATTTCATATCGCTCCTGGTCGGGACCAACATAATTTAACCTGATATCATTTATACCATGCTTTTATTAATGGTCTGTTATCTTTTCACGGATTTATTTTAAGAATGCTACTCTTTCTATAATGGTCCACTTTCCTGAAAAACACACCTGTTGACTTACAGGTAATTTTCTTTGTTACAAACAAAGTTATCAATAAATAAATAAATTTGGAAATACTGAAACCTGAATTTCCAAATTTAAATTTGTTTCTCTGTTATAGTAGGAGCCTCCTATCTGACTTGATCTAGACTGGTAGTTTCTTTCAAAATTAAAATCAGTGAACTCAGAAAATCATTTTAAAAATATATCTGCTCACCTTGTGTTAGTTTATAGCATACACAGTACATAAAAACTCATTTGCCAATCTTGATATCGGACTGTTTTCCCTTAGGTTTTGAGTCCAGTGATTGGTATTGGACCTCTTTTTGTGTTTTTTTATGTGTGTGTGTGTGGGTGTGTATACTAAGGGACGTTATGCGAACGATTGTACTCACTAACATTAGATAAGTGTCGGGAAGGTTTGTAGTGGCATTGTTGGGAATGCCCCAGAATGGGAAATAAGCTCAGTGCCCGTCGGAGCAGTGGGGTGGGTGGATGATACATCGTGGTGTGTTCGATTAACAGGGCAGTGTGCACGGCAGCGAGAATCGGAAGGTCACGGTGTGCAGCTCTTGGTGAATCTCACAGAACTAACGAGAAAAGACAGCAAACAAAAACTTCCGGCTTACGATGTGAAGCAACAGGCAGGCCTCAGAGCTGTTGTGGGTGCTTCTGCCAAAGAGAAAGGGAGTGGGGCTGGAGGGAGGGACCTGAGTGCCCAGGGCCCAGGGGTGCTCTGGGCGGGCGCCGTTCCCCAGGGGCCTGCTCCATTTGACTCAGCGCAAGCTCCGCGTGCTTCTGTCACGCACGGCATCGCTCTTAAAGTGTGGCGGTGTCCGATGGAGCTAACACGAACGAGGCGAAGCAGCGAGTGAAGATGGAGAGAAAGGGCCAGGGAGAGGCTTGGTTAGGGGATCTAGTAGCAGGGAGATAAGACGTCATGACGTACGGACACTGGGCCATCTGCAGCTAATTTAGTTAGGAAGACTTTTTCAGCCCGATTCGTTGTATTTTGCATATTTAGTGCTTAGATTTATGCAGCCAGTGAGGATTACTGAACAACCATGTAATTATAAAGCACAAGTCAGTTTTATTCTGTGCCCCTGAAAAGTCATCAGGGTCACCCTGCTCTTGTTTAATTTAAATCAGCATCAGGTCTATTCGGGGTAAAATACTGCTTAGGCAGAAGTTAGGTCTTTGCATGTGAGTACACTTCATTAATTGATCTAATTTTATGTGATATCTCTCCCCATATTTGTTCCACTTTTGTTTCCTTCATTTGAAGGGGGGGTAAAATCATGGAACTGTTCTGGTATGTATTTGCTCAATTTATATAATATCCATCAAAACCACATACATATTGAAGTAGGATTCCAGGATTCACTGCATTTGGGAGAAAAATGTGCTTATTTCAGTAGCATCAAAATGTGTGCTAGCCCAGCCCATCGTCATGCAAACCACCCTGGGAAAGAAGGGTGCAATTCCATTGCCAGAAGCAACCTGCTCGCTCACGGCCGGGAGGGAAGTGCGGTTGGCACCCTCAGTGGGGTGATCCTGTCCTCAGTGCAGTCACATTGCTTCCTGTACTGTAAATGCCAATGAAAAGTACTGATTGGGCAAAACAAGAGTATACTTCTGCTAGTTAAAGTAGATAATTATGAAAAATGTGTATTTATATGTAACAATGATATTTAAGGTATGAAATGCCACGATTTCTACAAGAAAGAAAATGTTTAAAATAATGTGGCTTGTCGCACACAGCACAGCATTATCTAATGGCTACTCTCTTTGAAATAAATTTCTGCCCGTGCACATTACTGAATATATTTATGAAGGCTTCAACACTGTTTCACAGGCCTAAAAAGATGGGAACTGGAGCAGACGGCAGAGGCGGGGCGCTGCCCTGAGTGGAGTTAGTTTGTGGTGTTAGTCTCTTGGTGCACGCACACTGCGTGCCTGTGCGCACATGCTTGCCAGTCATGCTGAGGGCCCCACAGCGCAGCCGCCCAGCCCTGAGAACCAGATTCCTGGGACCCTTTGCCACCAGACTGCCACGCAGTGGCGAGGGAGAAAGCTGAGCTGATGCCCCAGTGGCGGTGTGCAGAGGTGACGAGGAGGAGTCCCGTGCCTGTTGGGAACAGGAAAGCTGAGCAGAGTCCTGTGAGCTGCGAGTGTGTAACCAGGGAGCGGGAGGGGCAGGAGGGCCCAGGTGCAGCTGTCTGGTGACTGTCACCCAGGACTGCTGTTGTACTAGGATGTGAGCCAGGTCAGAAGTTACGGCACCAGGAGCTTGCCACTGGGACGGGAACCCAGCGGTGAAGGGTGCACAGGTAGGAAGTGGTCCTGCCACTCCATGCCGTCACCTCCCGCTGCCTCTCCGTGCCACCTGACTGGGAACGTGCCACACCCAGGTAGATGACACTTGAGATACCGCCGGGGTAGCAAGGCCACCTGATTAGTGACCTAGAGACTTCAGGGTTCGGCCCACAGAATGACGATAGGTGTGTGTAAGCACTCTGCTCACCAAGAATGAGTTCGCGGAGGCTTAGCTTCTCGCACTGCTTTCTAGTCCCCAGCCAGCCGCGCTGGTATAGTTTTCTGCAGCAGCCATGCAGTAAGCACAGCTGCCTGCTTACAGCCTGTGCTGGCGGCTTTGACTACGTCGACAGGAACTTCGTGCTTTTTGTGGGGCTTTATCAAGCATATTTAACACAGTCCTCCTCTTTTACAGGATTTGGAACTTGGAAGGAAGGCAGACAGCTCATTTTGTTCTTCATTCCCCTGGTATGAGTGTGTGCTGGCATCCTGAGGAGAATTTTAAGGTTATTCTTTATGACTTTTATCCAGCTGAAGAGAATACACAGATACAGCACATCCATCCAAGAGAGCAGTGCACGCCTCTCCCTCCCCAGAGACCAGGTAGCACAATGCCTTTGGGTTAGTCTAGAGGTCTGGACGAGCTTCTCCAAAGCTGGTAAAGTTTTTGGCAACTTGCAGATGGCAGTGACTCGGGGTTCACTGTTTTCCTGACACTGGGCAGATCACAGCTGAAAACTCAGGCCCAGGTGCTCTAGTAGTAGCGTGCAGGCAGAAAGAAAAGCAAAACATGACAGCCCAGTCCCTAGTGACCGTGTATGTAGGGAGGACATGGACCGCACGAGGAGAACTCACCTGGCCGGTGGTGTCCGTTTCCACCCGAAGAGCGCTTTCTACAGTGCTGAACATCCTCTGTGACCTCCTCTTGTCAGCCGCCCCTACCCTTCCTTCCCCGTTCACAAGGGCTTTACTCACCAATGTCCTGAACTCCGCCAAACAGTTGGGTCTCTGAAAAGCAGAGTTGCCACAGTCATCTTCAGGTGATGCGCTCGGCTGTCCTCCAGGGTCCCGTCAGCGCCCAGGCACCTTGCTCCTCAGTCCTCCTAACACCTTCCGTCCTTTCCCTCTGCTGCCTGCTCTTTCCTCAGCGGATACAAAAGGGGGAATCTGGTTCATCATAGTGTTCAAGTATGCCAGGCCCAGGTTTAGCATCCTGGCCTTAGGGACCTCTTCGGTCGTCCTCACTTTACAGATAGGACACTGAGGTTCGGTGAGGTTGAACACCCTGCCCAGGGCCCTGGGGCAGGACGTGAACAAGCTGGCGTTGAAAGCCCCACAGCCCGGCTTGGCAGTTCTTGCTCTTAACTGCTGCATTCTTCCACCCTCCCATTAAATTGGAAACTGTCACCCTCCTACAAAGGCGTGTCCTTTGCTCCCTGTCTTTGGACACGTAAGAACTGGAGGCAAAGAAATGAGGATTTGGAGACATCTTTGGGCCGGCTTGCTCCCTGCAGGCTCAAGATCAACTGTCCCACATGAAAGAAAAAATACCGAAGCTAGCCCTTTCACACATTTGCCTCTGAGTCTGACGGTGTCGCCTACACAGCTTTGGTTCTGCTGCCCTCGTCCCTGAGCCCACGGTTTAACTGTAATCTCACTCTGGCACCATTCCTGCCTTCAGTCATATGTGCAGGAATTTCCAGTGGCCTTTTGCTTCCTTTGTAATCCCAGGGCACTCTTACATCATTGGTCAAACTTCTTGCAACTCCAAGCTACACTACCCTGTTCTTGAACAAGGTTGTGTCTTTTTTCTTTTTACACTGCAAACTTTTCTTAGACCTCATATTTGTGAATTGCTCCCAGAATTAGTTCTCATGATACTGTACCATTACTGTAGTCATGGGTGAAAGGGGAGTCTGTCTTAGTTACTTTTCTTGTTGCTGAGACAAAATATCTGACATCTCACATTAAAAGGGAAAAGGCTTATTTAGCTCACACTTTGTAGAGATTTCAGTCCATAATCAGCTGGCACCAAGACAGGGTAGCAGAGGGCCGACGGTTGATGGTGGCAGACAACAAAAGCAGCAACCTGAAGTTAGGACACTTTCCCGTCCCTTATATTTACGCAGGCGACCCTCCCTAAAGTGGGCATAGCACTCACACCCTTACTCCTAGTACTGGACCAAAAATCAGTCACAAACTCTGCCTCCAAAAACCCTGTCCCCCAAGACCCTCTGAGGCTTTAGGGGCACATCCAAACAAACGGTAGCATTCTGCCTCTGACCTGCAAGAGGCTTTTAGTCTGTCGCTAAGAGTTGCCGAAGTCCTAATAGTTCCAGCACTGCTAAAAAGCCCAAGTCTCCTCTTAGATTTAAGGCAAATGCTTAACTGTGAACCCCTGTACAAATGAAAAGAAAGTTAAACACATCCAATATTCAGTGGTTCAGGATAGACATTTCCATTCCAAACGTTACACAGAGATATAAAAGAATGGAAACAAAGCAAGCCCAAAATCCAGCAGGGCAAGCATGAAATCGTACAGTTCTAGGGGCAGCATCCAAGGCAATCCAAGCTCCAAAGGGCTTGGGTGGCTCCATCCCTGCAGCACTTCCACTGGTCATGGCTCCCATTGTCTCTTGGGCCCACCCTACCTGCTCCTTGCAGTTTTCCTCAGATGATCCACGTTCTTGGCTTCTCCACACTGCCCAGGTCTCCATCGTACCTTTGGCTTCACACTCACAACTCCCCACACTGCCCTCGGAGCATGCTGCTTGGCCTTCAGGCCTTCCTCTGAAATCCGAGTGAAAGCCTTCCTGATCGCACAGCTCTTGCATTCTGCGTGGGCCTAACGCCAGGCCCAGTGGGTGATGCCAATGTGTGCTGCCAGCTGGAGCAGTACCCAGGCTTCACTCCCTTGGTTTTGGGGGTTGAGTGTGGATCACTGAGCACTCTGAACCCAAATCCCCCAGGCTGCAGCCGTGCTGCCACGTGGAGCCCTGGGTCTCTCCTCTCAAACCTAAGTCTCTGACTTTTGCAATTTTGAGGCTGCGGAGATTGGAGTCTTGCGGGTTCTTATGATGCCCTCAGGTCATCTTTTCTAGTCTCTTGTTTCTTCTCTACAGTCAAGATCCCTTCTGCTCTACCCCTGCAGTCCACAGCTTCCTGGCCATATCGACAACATTTTAAATCATTCTGCTGGGCTCTCAGCTCTGGACTCTCAGCATAGATATGGCTAACAGCCCCCAGCAGTAACCATGTCACTGCCTCAACATTCGACCTCCTTGAAATTTCTTCTACAAGATTAGTCTGCCATCCTTAATCTGTCTCAGGCAAAGTCTGTGGACATGAGCAAAATGCAGACAAATGTACTGCCAAACCATAACACGCGTCATCTGGACTCCAGCAGCCAAGGCAGTCCTTCCAGGCAGAAACCTCCCATTCTGGTCTTCACCAGCAAGATTTCTGTCAAGCCTTCTGGTCTTCTGAACTCTGACCAGAATCTCCTGTACTGAACAACCTAAGGCATTCCAGCTGTTCTTTTTCAGCCAGCATCTCTAAACCTTTCCAAACCTTCCACAAGCCATTCCCAAAGGCTCCTGAACCACATGGGAAGTCACAACGATGACCTCACCTCTCTGGAACCAAGTTCTGTCCTAGTACTTTTCTTGTTGCTGAAAGAAAATAGCTGACATCCTGTGTTAAAGGGGGAAGCTTTGTTTAGTTCACAGTTGATAGAGGGTTCAGTCCATAATCAGCTGACTCCAGGGCAGGGTGGCAGGGCAGAGGGGAACTGTTCATGGCATCAGAAGACAGCAAAAGTAGCAAGAAAGAGAGGACAAGACCTTCCCGTCCCTTGTGCTGTACGCAGGCTTCCTGCCCTGGGGCCGGTGGAGCACTCACAGCCTTCATCCCAGCCCTGGACCTAGAATCAGTCAGACTGAGTCAGCCAACTCCAAAAAGCCGGTCCCCTAGGACCGACCTCGTGAGACCTTAGGAGGGCATCCAGACGCAGACCGCAGCAGGGTTGGCCTAAAATGACCTACTTAGTAGAATACTGACACAGGAGGATTGGCCAAGTATTCTCAGCGTTTCCAGGGAGGATCAACCTCAGGGTTCTGACCCTAGGGTTCCACGCATCTCTCCACCTGCAGGCCTTGGACCAAAAGCATTCTGACCTGCAGGGTCTTGTGTAAAACCTGATGCCAGATAGGGTCTCTTTGCAGTCCACATGAGAGAGAGGAAGGTTCTTATTTCTTCATACAAAACAATTAGGCATTATTTCTGTTTTTGTTTTTTGGTACCA
The DNA here is from genome assembly GCA_004027295.1 of Dolichotis patagonum. Lineage (NCBI taxonomy): Eukaryota > Metazoa > Chordata > Mammalia > Rodentia > Caviidae > Dolichotis > Dolichotis patagonum. The sequence goes on along the minus strand of PVJX010001186.1, from coordinate 133,203 downwards.
GGGATCAAACTCATGACTTTGCACTTGCCAGGCAGGCGCTTATGCCACCGAGCTAAATCCCACCTAGGCATTATTTCTGATTCCAGGTCCTAAATTCTATTCTATGCCTAGTTTCTCCACTCAGGTAGTGAGTCTACCTAAAGCATGATCAAGGCATCTACCAAAATGTTCATATCATGTGTAAATACAGTAGGCTCTTTTTTTTTTTTTTTTTTTTTTTTTTTTTTTTTTTTTTTTTGCGGTACCAGGGATCAAACTCTGGACCTCATGCTTGTCAGACAGGTACTTAGGCCACTGAGCTAAATCCCCAGCTCCCAGTAGTCTACTTTAAAAGCTAACCTAGACAAGAAATGAGAACAGTTATCAATAACTGCCATCCCCACATTTATATTTTAATGCTTCACTTACTGTTTCAGGCCCCTTTCTTCCATGTGCTGTAACCTAATTTTATATTTTTCCTCTAAAGATAACACCCCGTCCCGTCTCCTTTTCATGTTTGGAAATGTTTGCGGATGTTTGGAAGTCTCTATTCTAGATCACATAAACTCAGAACCCTAAGGTTGCCTCCGATTCTTTCCTTCCCCACACGGATCTTAGTTCACTGTCCGTGTCTCCTTCACTGTTGCTGACTCTGGCTGTCCTGTCTTCACTGTGCCCCGTCTTCCCCTCCTGTTCGCAGAGCTGACTCGCCCCAAGTGAACCTGAACTGGTTTCTGAAACCTCTCGCTCGCTCTGATCGCTCTTGCCTGCTTGACTAGTACTCTCCACAGTTCCCCTTTCCTGTGTCCCCAGCCTTGGAAACCTAGAACACAGGACAGTCACATGGGGAAGTGGTTAGAAACAGGGACTCAGGTCACCTGACTGGAGCTGAGTCACTCCGTGTGACCCTCAGCAAGTTACTGGAACTCTCAACCTTGTCTCATAAATGACCTAAGTCACTGTGCATCGAATCCTTTAAAAGTACGTCGTCAGTACTCAGTGCCGACCGCCTGGTGTTGTCAGTGACCATTGCAGCTCCCATCGGGCAGCTGCAGGAGACCAGACCCAGAGGTCAGTTCTGACCACGGTCTGGGGGAGAACAAGACAGCTGGAGAGGCATCTGTGGTTACCTGTGTCCTAGAATTCTTTGAAATCACTCGAGTTGTAAACTATACAGATCAGCCATGGAATCTGGAAACATGAAACAGTAGCATCTAACAATTGTAAGATGGTTTTCCACCTTTTATCTTTTTCTTAGAGGGTCTCGCCACGAAGCCCAGGCTGGCCTCTGACCTGTGGCATTCCTCCTGCCTCAGCCTCCTGACTGCTGGGATGCCAGGGATGTGTCACCACGCCTGCTCCTCCTATTAAAATCAGCAGTGTTTACACATGTGGGTGTACACGTGATCCTTAGGATGCAGATTCTGTGTTTGCAAATTTTCCTACTCATTATAATTTCTTGATAACCCCACACCAGTGTCCACAGCGCTCAGGTGTGCCGAGGCCAGTGTGCGCACCCCCTCAGGTGGGGCAAGGAGACGCTGTGCGTGCACCACACATCGGTGTGTTTCCGAGGTGTGTTTGGGCCGCGCGTGTCCCGCTGCTGCGCTTCTTACTGGAAATGTCACTGTGCGCAGGTCCCTCGGGCACATCAGGTGCTGCCTGGGGGGACACTCGGCCGGCTAAGCTGGGTTCAGGCTCGAGTTGCACTGCCGCTAATGAGTCTGTGTCACACAAGCTGCCTTTCAACAGAAGCACAGGGTTCCATAGTAAGTGGGTGGCAGAAATGATGGGAGGAGCCAGGCAGGGAGGCACATGCCTGTACTCCCTGCATTGGGAGGCTGAGGCAGGAGGAGCACAAGTCTGAGAGCCGTGGGAGCTGTGTAGGAAGAGCCTGGCCTAAAGTATGGCGTGGCTCCGGAGACCCATCCCCCATTTCACCAGGAGCCGTGACTTAGCGTGAGGCATTCAACACTTGGGACAGCTGCGTTCCCCAGGGTCCGGCACTCGGGAGGCCGAGGGAGGACTGCCACAGCTCGAGGTCAGCCTGAGCTGCACAGGGAGACCCTGTCAAAAAAACAACCTTCTAACACCGAAATACCACGGATAGTGGGAATCGACTGTACGGCATGGAGGAGGCTAGCAGGCCCTCGGCACGGGATGGAGAAGGCCCGAGCCGGGGCGGCCTGGCTGCTTAGGGGTGGCAGCCGCCGTTTCCTGCCGCCCCGTGGGGCAGGAGTGCCTTCGGAAGCGCAGCCACATCTCAGCCGTGGGCCAATGCTGGGTCTGAAGCAGACCTCCCTTAGCTCACGGTAAGAGGAAAGCCCCTCCGGCCATCCGGGAGGAGGTGGCAGCGCGTGCCCACATCACTCCAGTCTGCTGCTGCTACCCCAGCCGTCAGGGATGATTTCGCCTTCATGCAATCAAAGTTAAAGGGCCCTTCTGAAGGAGGATGCCTTACAGGAGAGAGGTTGACACAGCGCCGAGCATTGGGCTCCTGCGCCCCAGCTTGGGCGAGGCAGCTGCGCAGCTGCGCGGGCGGTCTCCACTGCACCTCCTGTGCAAAGGCCACGCCGCCTTGCGCTAACAATGCGTTTGTGCAGTTAGGGTTTCTCCTGCGAATCCGCGCATGGGGTGCGGTGTGCAGCGTCTCCCCCACCCCTACCCCGAGCCATGGGGGGGCGTCTGTGCCGCACAGTGAGTGCCTGGCCTTCCCTCCGGACACCGCGAGGCTGAGCAGGCCCGGCATCGCGTCCCTCACCCTCAGCTTGCTTGGTGGCCCGGCCTTCTCGGTCTCCGATTTCCTCTAGAGGGCCACTTATACTCGGCAGAGACCCACTCTCGTGGCCTCCTCCTCGCCTGTGTTTGCTCACCCGCCCCTTACGCCCGTGGGCACCTTCCCGTTGCATGGGGGAGCCTCGTGTGGGGCCTGCTCCCGCGTGTGGCCGCGGATGGGTGGTTCATGTCCTTTTCCGGTTCTGTCCCCAGCTGATGGTTGCAGAGAAGAATGGAACCATCCGGTTTTACGACCTGGTGACCCATCAGGCTATTTTGTCTCTGGAGTCGGAACAGATACCCTTAATGTCAGCGCACTGGTGCCTCAAAAACACCTTCAAAGTCGGCGCGGTCGCAGGAAACGACTGGCTGATCTGGGATATCACTCGGTCCAGGTACTTCCCCCACGCGGCTCCAGCGCACGCACGGATCCCACACTGTCACTACAGCGGGGGGAGGGGGGGCTTTGGGGCAGCCCTGCGCACATGCTGCTTAGAGGGACACAGAAGGGGTGCGGAGGAGCGCTGCCCTGAGCAAGGCTCAGGTACCGTAGACACAGCCCTGCCGGCTGCTGAGTGACGGTGCCCCCGGAGCGGTTCGAGGCCACGGGTCTCGAGCACTTTATCTACTTTGACCCACAGCTGCTTGGGGTTTTGTTGCTTTGTGGGTTTTGGTTTTTTGGGGGTTTTCTTGTTGTTGTTTTGTGTTTTGTGAGACATAGTCACGCTAGGTAGTTCAGGCTGGTCTTGAATTCACTATGTAGCCCAGGCTGACCTCAAATTTGTGGTGGTCCTCCTGCCTCAGCCTCCCAAGTGCTGGGATTACAGGTGTGTGCCGGGTGATCAGTTTGGAATTCTGTCACTGCTACTCACATGGGGATTTCAGAGATATCAGCTAGGACTACATTTTAAAATCAGTGAATGACAGTACTTGGTGTGGGTGGGGCAGTCTCAGAGCTGGCTTCTTGACTCTGCAGAGTCATCAAGCCCCTAAAGAGAAAACAGCTCTAAAACCTTTCATGTCCTTGAGCCTCAGCACGCAATTCACCAAAGGCAAACTTCTGATTTCCAGCTACCCTCAGGAGACGAGACCCGTTCACGTGGACCGGGCCTGCTCATTCAGGTAACGCCCGCTTGCGTCTCAGCCTTTGACCTTCTGCGTCCCCACTGCTGGGATGTTCCCTGGCCCTCACCTTTGCACACAGTTTCTGTTTGTTTGTTTGTTTGTTTGTTTGTTTTGTAGGGGTCATTATAAGTGTTAACTCACCTTCCCAACTAAGTCTTTGCTTTTGCCTTTTGCACTTAACAAGGAGTGGATTTGTTTTTCAGATGTTTTCTTTGTAAAACTTCATAGCTCAGACTGGGGATTTAGCTCAGCGGCATAAGTGCCTGCCTTGCAAGCATGTGGTCGTGAGTTCAATCCCCAGTGCCGATTAAAAAAAAAAAAACTTCATAGCTCACAAAAGAAATGTTACCATTCACCAGTGCCACCTCGAATTTGGAGCACACTGCTTTCCTACTGGCTTGTGCCGGTAAAGCCTCAGATGTACACAGGCCTGCGCTTGCATATTAACCTCACATTCTAAATGAGAACATGCCCCGTGGCATGTGTCTTGGTTACTTTTCTCTCATTGCTGGGACAAAATATCTGACACCCAGAATGAAGGAAGCAAAGGTTTCTTTAGCTCACAGTTTGTGGAGGTTTCAGTCCATAATCAGCAGACTCCAAGGCAGGGTGCCAGGGCACTGGGGCAACACTTCCAGGCAGCAGTCAGAGCAAAAGGGAGGTGGGGAGCAAGCCTCTTCTCCCCGCTTATACACCTACACCCCTAGGGCCAGTGAAGCACTCACAAAATCTCCCCGCCCTCCTCTGGCACAGGATGAGGATATTTACAAAGTAAGCACCATGGCTCCCCGCTGAGCCTCTCAGTTAAAGTTCTAAACTCCTCAAGGAGACAGTGTATTAAGCTCTTGCTAGTTTTTTCACTTCAATTAACTTTTTGTTCTTTTTCCTTCACTTTTTATAGTATTGCACTGTATAGGTTATCATTAAGCTACTTTCAGCTTTAAATTCAGTAGAACATTACAATATCATATTTCTCCTCAAACCTAAAATGTCCCAAATAAAAGTATAGGACTTGGGGATACCATTGTTAACAGTAAAATGTATTTAACTAACTGTGACTGTGCCATTGATTCTAAGCTGCCTACATCCTGGTTTCAGAGAGGCCGGCGAGTACTACATTTTTCAGTCGGTGAAGGACAGTGCTTGGGCGGGGGGAGGTGCAGTCTCAAGGCTGGCTTCTCCACTCTGCGGGGTTATCACACATCCTTGCTCACTGCATCCCCAGGGGTGTGGCCCTGGCCCCCTTGCTTCATGGTTGGGAGAAGGCTGCGGGAGAACCTGCCATCCTCACCTCATACCAGTGGTGTGAGGTCAGGGAAGAGCTCCCAGGTGCCTTGCCCCCCAGTGTTGGGCACATTGCTACACTGAGGAGGGTGCAGATGGAGAGAGTGCAGGTGGCTGCCGGACAGGTGGTGACAAGTCTGCACCAGCCATCTGTGCATGAAGGACTCCCTCTTTGGTTAGTGTCCTCAGCACTACGCTTGTTACCGTTCCAGGAGTGTCATCAGAGCTAGTGACTCATGGAACTGCCCGATCCGCAGAGCCTGCAGGCGTTTCTTTCACCCCCAGGAGTGTAAGCACATGAGTGTGTCAGTTACTCCCTAAGACGTGTCGATAAACGTCCGCTTGTCCTGGGAAATACTTTATGTCCTGCTGGTGACTTGCTGTGCCTCCCAGCTGCTCTGCCCTCTGACTGTGAGGAGACCGTGCGGCCTTGTATAACTTGGAACCAAGTGCGATGGTAGGCAGCAAAGCACTGAATAAACGTTCACACAGTGAGGAAATATTGCCTGGATTTCCCAGTCTAAATTTTAAGCCAGGTGAACAAATTTAGGATTGCAAAATGTACTGCTTTTATGCAAAAAGAAAGCTCGTCATTATCTGTAGGCCATTGTGCTTATTTCCATGCATTCTTGTCTCCCAGGTGGTCCACAATTAGCGAGAGCTTGTTTGCAACCATGGGGTACCCTGGCAAGGTGACCAGCCAGTTTCAGATCCACCACTTGGGGCACCCCCAGGTAACAGGGGCATTCCTTTTGCGGCGTGTGTGTGTGTGTGTGTGTGTGTGAGTGTGATTTGTGTCTTTGACTTTGATACCCATAGCCCAGATGTGTAGTAACTAACATTTATAAAGGGTTATAAAGGGTTATACTTCACTACATCTGGTATCTGCATAAATTGAAAGAGAAGGTATTTTTGATATATGAATCACCAGTGGCAACATTGTTTTTCTTTGCCAAAAGTCATGTAAGATGCTTCTTGTTTCTGTTGCTTCTTTATTTTCTCTTTCATTTAAATATATTAGTTTAATTTTGCTTGTATAGTTTTTTTTTTTTTTTTTTTTTGGTACCGGGGATCAAACTCACGATGCCACTGAGCTAAATCCCCAGCTTGTGTAGTTAGTGTGAGTCTTGGCTGTCCTGTTATTCATATTTATAGGGCTATACCCACGTACACAAATACATGGTGTGTATTTCACCGCTGAGGGGGTGTCTGTTTATTCATTTATTTGTTTTTAAGTTGGAGCCCCTTGTTTTTGTTTGCTTTCCTTTGTTTTTGTTTGATGAATTGGGGGTTAAACCCAGAATATTCACACTGAACTAAGACTCCAGTCCTTTTTTTTCTTTATTTTTATTTTACTTGGCTTGGTTTGGTTTGGGTTTTTTGAGACAAGGTCTCTGTGTAGCCCAGGCTGTCCCTGAACTCATGGCAGTCCTCCTGCCTCAGCCTTCTGAGCGCTGTGTCCACAGGCGTGCGCCACCATGCCAGCGCATTTTTAAGTGTGTTTCCACTAGAAGCGGATAATTCACCAGTGCACCTCTTGTGTTTGGAAGTTTGCGTCCCGCGCCGAGAGGCTGACCATGCTTCCCTCCCTGCCTGCCTTGCAGCCCGTCCTCACTGGCTCAGTCGCCGTGGGGTCCGGCCTCTCCTGGCACAGGACGCTGCCGCTGTGCGTGATGGGAGGAGACCGCAAGCTGTCCTTCTGGGTGACCGAGGTGTGAGGAGCTGTCTCTGTGCTTTCTGTCCCTAAGCTTTGTATTTCTACTGCATATTTTGGAGAAGCCCTTATTTTTATATCAGACATACTGCTAAAGTTTAGCCTAAGTTGTTGCTTTTGTTAAATAAAATTTTGTTTTGAGACATTATTTTCCTGTTCTGTTGTATATAGAGAAGTATTTTTAAGTCATCTTGTATGATTATACAGTTCCCTTAGCTCGGCTGCAGGGAAGAGAACAGTACTTTTGATTCTGTCTTGTGTCTTCTCTTCTTTGAGTGAACACTGTCCCCTGGCTGTTTTCAGTCCCCTGCCTGGGGAGAAGAGCTGGAAGAGGGCTCCCGCAGTCGTGTCTGGTTTCTGTGATTGCCACGCCGTGGGGGTGCTGGGGACAGAGCCTTCTCCACGGCTCTGGTGCTCGGACTCGAACCGGTGCTGTTCCCCCACAGCCCTGGGTGTGGACCAGAGTGAAGACAGCCGCGCTGCCGGTGGTTTCTCAGGAGAGGCTGGGCGCCCTCAAAGCGGCACGGTGGCCAGTAGTACATCCTTCCGGGGCGCCTGTGTGCCCAGGGACAGGGACAGCAGAGGACACTCCGTGTCCTTTACCATCACACTGTGCTGATCCAAACCAGTCCCCGGAGCAGGCGCTTGCAGAGTGTTCCGGCGCAGCTAGCGTTGCCTTCCCGGCCAGACAGGTTTTAATTTGTAACACCACGCAGCCTAAACGTGGTAACACAGCACGCGGGCTCTGCGCCCGAGGGTGTCATTTCACAAGGGAAAGAACACAGCCGTGTGGACGATGTGACCGCTGCTCAGGTTCAGAACCACGGCTGCCTTTGCGTGCACACTCCCGGGCTTCACGGGCAGCCCACGGCGGGTGGTCCGCCGCAGACCTCTGAACTACCTGAGTGAAGCAATGGTTGCTCTTCCGCAGGAGGGCAACGTTTGGTTAGGAGTCACCGTGGATGTGCTGGTCGCAGTTTAACTTGGGTCTCTTGCGTAGTTACTGCCTTCCTCACTAGTTTTTAACAGTCCCTTGGGACTTGTAAGGCTTACATAAGCCCACAAAATCCATGTGAACCATGTGAAGTGACAAAGGAGGTCACCTGGTTTCTCAGCCTCGCCAGACAGGGTTGGACATGGAATGAACTGAAAGATCTATGGAATACTCATTTCCCCCCGCTGCATGTCTAGAGCTGTACTGTGTGTCTATTCTTTGTAGTAAAGACAGAAATTACCACTGGTCTGTTTGCTTCTAATGGTGGTTAAGTAAGAAACTTTTATCTCTCAATAAACACAGCTGTTAGCCTGACATCAAGCCAACTCCAGACGACATTTCCACTCTGTCCAGAATGAAGCGCAATCTCTGCAACTATCTCAAGAAAGAGCTGGCGAATGCTCTTTTAGGAAATCTTTATTTTTCAGACAGTGTACAAAGAAAATAAATCTCAGACAGCTAACCTTTAAAGTAAGCCAGGGGCAACTAATGATAAATTATACCCCAGAGATAACGAAGATGCAGGCTGTAACCAAGTAAGTTCACATTAGTTCATTCAGACTTAGATACAGTTATCAGAGATGACTAAGTTCCAGTTCAGCTTCAGCTGGGCCGTTTGGTTCCTTTTTACTGAACATTTTCTATTATCTTCATGTAATGTTTTGTTGTCCTCCACTAACACTGATGAAAACTAGGTACTTTAAACAGAATAACTGATACTTTCTTTTTTGGTTTATTTATTTTGTTTGTTGTCTTTTTGAGACAGGGTCTCTCTATGCAGCTCAGGCTGGCCTTGAGCTCACTTTGTAGCCCGGCTGGTTTTGAACTCACAACGATCCTCCTGCCTCAGCCTCTGGAGTGCCGAGATTATCGGTGTGCGCCATCACACCCAGCTCTGACACATCTTTTCTTATAAATAGTGCATGATGGTTTTGATGGCCAAGCACCCAAAAATTAACCCTTTCTCTCTGCGGTTGGAGTTTTCTGGCACGGCCACGTGTTCTGAAGGGCTGGTTCTCTGGAGCGTTGGTCACTGGCGAACAACTCCTCTCCGAATGGCCTCAATCCAGGAGACGTCTGCTAGAGTGGGCCTCGCTTGCCATCTGTAGCACTCTAGTGCTAGCTTCACGCAGACAGACCTCCCAGGGGCTGGACGTGGAGCACGTCTAGGACCTCGGTATCTCCTGCTGCCTCGGAGGCACCGCCCACATGCACTCCAGCCCCCCAGGCCTGTGGTGCAAACCTGGGGTCACGTGGGTGTTTCTGACCTGTTCCTTTTCCTGTCACCGCACTGTCACTGACCTAAACACGTTCACCTGTGTGTATAATCTGCGGGGAGCGGGGGTACGGATGGCAAATACCCAGAGCACGTGGACTGCAGTTCGCTATATTGCAGTATATTCAAAGTGCCACCATCGGAATCCTGGGCTCCTGAGGTAACGCAGACACCACAGTCGAACTCGCTTACGGGTCTCTAACAGATGTTGGCTCAGCTGTCCTGGCATTTGCCTGCTTCTACCCAGAAACACCTTGGCAGATGGCAGAAACCAGTGCCTGCGACTCCAGTCCTATTCGGACAGAGCCCGCTCGGAAACCTGGGGAGCCCAGGACATCCCAGCCCTGTGCATATATACATGCGCTTCTGGGGCTGAAGCTGGAGCCGGGTGGTAGGTGGCTCCTCGTTAGCATGCACAAGGCCCTGCGTTTTGATCCCCTGTACCACAGAACAGAGGCAGACATGGAACCCCTTTCTGTAGGGTTCTTCTGACTGGGTCTTTTTTTGGGTTTTTTTCCCTTTTGTGGTGCAGTGGTTGAACCCAGAGCCTTCACTCTGAGCTACGTCCCCAGGCCTTTTGTAATGTTTATTTGGTAAAAGAGCCTTGTTAGGCCACCAAGTTGTCCAGCCTGAGCTCAGATTTACAATCCTCCTGTCTCAGCCTCCTGTAGTGCTGGGTCACAGGGGCCACCATGCTGGCCTGGCCTGGCAACATTAAAAGGTAATGGCAAAGACTCGAACATAAATTTTGGAACTCAGAAACAAGGCTTCAGGAAGGAATGCTGATGTAGAACTCCCAGCATACTTTTAATGAGTTTATGTGGTTGTGATTCAAACCTGACCATGCTAAGGCGTCCACGTGCTAAGTCATTCATGGAAACAGCCCGGTGGGGGTAATTAGGGACAGCTGGTAGAGATATCCTTCACTTTCTTTTTAAATAAGTAGAGAAGTTTATTCTTTGAAGAAGGCAGGCCGGGCATGGTGGCTCACACCTGTAATCTCAGCACCGAGGAGGCTGAGGCATGAGGATCGCTACTGAGTTCAAGGCCATCTTGGGCTACAAAGTGAGTATAAGGCCAGCCTGAACTGCAGAGCGAGACTTTGCCTCAAAAAGAGGGCCCGGGTGCTATTAAAGCTATACAGAGCTAAACAGACTCCAGCAGGCCTACTTTCTGTTTTTTGTTTTGTTTCATTTTGGTTTTTTGAGCCAGAGTTTTGCTGTGTTTGTTGCTCAGGGTGGCCTTGAACTCACTATGTGGCCCAGAACTTGCAGCGATCCTCCTGCCACAGCCTCCTGAGTGCTGGGATTACAGCCCTGCGCCAGCACACCGGGCCAGGCCTCCCCCATTTCTACCTCCAACCAAAGGAGAGAAGAAAATCTTAGTGAATTTGAGATAAAGAACCATAACTCAAAAAATGGTGGTGTTGGCCGGGGGTTTAGCTCAGCGGCTAAGTGCCTGCTTAGCAAACGCGAGGTTGTGAGTTCGATCCCCGGCACCAACAAACAAAGGTGATGTTGCAGCTGTCAAGAAGAGTGACTATGCGTAAAAATTTTCTTTCCTTCTACATCTTCCATGACGAAAAAAGGTGCTGACTTCGGATCTCAGGTCACAAAGCTTGGTAATTCCAGAGTTCACGGAAATACGAAGGTGGCGCATGTGCAGTGTCCAGCGCACGGAGCCCAGGGACTGGCATGAAAGCTAACAGCAAAGGGGCTTCCTGGTCCTCCAGGGCAGGGACGGGGAGCCGCTGGACTCCCCGGAGTGACCAGTTCCTGTGACATGCAGGGCAGAGTTTCCAGCTGCTGACCAGGGCTGGCGGCCTGGACCGATCAGAGCCCCCCCCGGGAGCTGCTCCCCTCCCACCCGCGTTCCCTACACCGCTCACGTGCTGGAGGGTGGGGCCCTGTCTCCTTGGGAGCAGTATTCACGGGGCCAATCCCATTAACGTTGTCCCTTTTCTGTATTTTCGCTGTCCTAATATTTGTGGCTTCTTTGCTTTTTTATTTTGTGGTCCTGGAGGTTGGACCCAGGGCCTTCACACTGAGCTACTAGCCTATATTCTTCTATTTAGAGACAAGATCTTACCGAGTTCCCCAGGCTGAGCTGGAACTTTCTAGCCTCCTGCCTCAGCCTCCCAGAGTGCAGGTATGAGGCACTACACCTGCCATCCACGGCCGTACAGACCCCTCTCTCGGAGCTGGCTATCCCAAAGGTAGTAACTACTTTCTTGGCAGCATTTTTTTTAGTATGCAACCCAGCAAGCTGAGCCCTAACCCTCACACACACACCCAAGCCAGCCAGCGTTTCCCCCAGCACTGAATCAACTCAGGGCCCAATACTAGGCCAGGGTTAGTAATCCTGAGTCCCCGAGAACTATTCAGGGGAGCCAGTCCTAAGCCGTCCACTCTGCTGTCACTGCCAGGTGGAAACTCCAACGGAAGCTCCGACCAGGTGACCCCTCTGTCCCCTCTGTCCTGCGTGGCCGCTTACTGGGAAGCAGAAACACAGGCTAACAGCCATCACCTCCCCTGTCGTCATCTCCATCAGTAGAAATCCCAAGAGTGCGGGGAGACACCTTTCCCATCCCCTCGAGGCAGGGGTCATCCCTGGGCACTCCTTGCTGTTGGGGACTCCCTAGATGTAGCTTTCTCTGGGTCTCGTGGGGCCATCAGCTCTCTAGGGAGGAAGTGAGTCCAGCCTGCAGGACGTAAGCTTTCAACCCAGTTCTCAGGGGAGTTAGGAAAGGAGCAAGCCGGTGAACACCCGGAGATGTCAGCTACAGCTGCCACGCTTAACCAGTCTCAGCAGCTCCTGCCACTCGGGGGGGGGGGCGGGGGGAGGGGGTAAGAATGAGGGACATCTATCTGTCCTTTTCCTCACTGGGAACCAGTACGCTGCCCACCTAAGGGGAGGGGCACCCTGAAACCCAGGAGAAACAGAAAAACAGGCAGCCATCTCCTTCCTTCCTTCGCTCACCTCCCAACTTACCTGTGACAAAATTAAATACATGATAGCAGTTTTCAGGTAATTGACATAAAGGCAAAGATAATTGGAAAACTTTTAAGCTTTTCACTGCCTGTGTATATATGGTTGGCGGGCTGGGGATTTAGCTCAGTGACATAAGCGCCTGCCTGGCAAGTGCAAGGTCATGAGTTCAATCCCTGGTACCAAAAAAAAAAAAATATATATATATATATGTATATATGTATATATATATATATATATATATATATATATATACATATATATAGCAGGCAGGGTCTCTACTAGTACTTGTTATTCAGTATTTATTATCTGCTACTTTTTTTTGGTGTTTTTGAGACAGGGTCTCACTATGCAGTTCAGGTTGGCCTTGGACTCACTGTCGCCCAGGGTGGTCTCAAACTCAGAATGATCCTCCTCAGTCCCCGGAGTGCTGGGATTACAGGAGTGCGCCACCACGCCAACTTTATCTGCTACTTTTGCCTCTAGAATTCCCAACAGTTAGACCTGATAATGCATTTTACCACTGACAGAAAGCCCAAAGGAGAGGGTGCATAGCTCAGAGGATTTCTGGTGGTTCCCCAAGACCTCAGCTGTAGATGGTTTTTATTCTTCCTAGAAGCTCCGTTATTGAGATGTGAGGGCACTGTTGGCAGCGGGGGCTTTAGGTGACTGATGAGCCCTAATCCAGGACCCCGGAGGCCGAGGGAGCTCCCACTCTTGCTTCTGTTAACTTAGAATCACACCTAACACAGTTCTGTTTTGAAGTAAGCTGACCACTTTTTAGAAACATTTTTTCTCTCCTTTGGCCAGTTGAGAAGTTCATATTTCCAGCAGTCCTACACGAGAGGTAGAAATACACTCATCTGCGGCTTACCTATACTATAACCAGAGTCTTTTCTCCCTGCTTCCCTGGACTGGGAGCCTCTTGGCTCTGGAGTGGACGGGCAGGAGGGAATCTGCCTGTGTACCCAGCCTAAGGCAGGGAGGGGTTCTTGGGGACTGCGTGAGCGTGGGTGTTATGGTCAGCAGGCCCTCGAGTCATTCAGCAGGTGCCCGCCGAGACCACAGGGCGAGCTCCTGCCCAGGGGCAGGATGGTTCTCTGCGCTGCAGGGATGTCCAGGTGAGCAAACAGGCAAGGCTAACGCGAGCTGAGACCAGGCCGCGCGGCAGAGCATGCCGTGGCGCCTGCGTGCAGGAGCATGGCTTCTGCTCTTGGCTGGGGAAGCACCAAGGATGGGCTGGTTAGAACCCAGAAAGCCCTTCAAATCCATGGCATATCAAACAAAATTCATTTTTTCCCTGGGCCGTCGAGAAGGACTGGCTCCGAGAAAAAAATGTCTGTGCTGAGAGGGGACCAGGCAAAAAGGGGGCAGCGACACCGCACTGTCACAGGCAGAAAGATGATCCTGTACGCAGGCAGGGGGCAAACGCGTCCTGCAGCACTCCAGGGACTCCGCTGAGGTGAAGCGTCAGCTGAGTCCCGGCCAGTGGCTCTCGAAGGCCCAAGTCACAAAAATAAAAGACTGAGCCTCCACCACCCTACCCACCAGGCCACCAAGGAAGCAGCAGTGGAGGAAACGCTGTGTAAGGAGAGAGCCGCTGCGTGCCGCACAGTGCACGGTGCGCGGGGAGCCTACCCTGCCTCGGCTCTTGGGGTTTCCCACCCTATCCCAGAGCCAGCCGGCGTCCTTCCCACAGCCAGCTGCACCCCGAGCTACTCATACAATAGACAGTACTAAGCAAGGAAAACCTCAACTATGGATGCACTTCCTGACTTTGTTTTTACTTTTTCTTTCTTTTCCTTTTTATCCCCTCCTTCCCGCTCTTTAAGGCGTCGCAGTAGTGGCGCCTAGCTCCCAGCTCCCAGCTCCCATCCCTGAAGCCTTAAGGGCTGACGTCACAATCTGGATCCGGAACTACAAATCCCAGCATGCCGAGCGAAGAGGCGGTTCCTCCGGAAGTCGCCCAATGATTGGCGGAGGCAGGAGCTTCCTTCCGGTAGGAGGCCCTGGGGGCGGGGATTGGGAACCCGGTTTCCGGGTTGGGCGGGCCCTCCGGGAGGAGTCTGTCGGGGAGCCTGGGTGCCCCGCCCGCCCGCGGAGGAGATGGACGAGGACGGGCTCCCGCTCATGGGGTCAGGCATAGACCTGACCAAGGTGTGTAAGAGACGGAGCTGAACTTCCAGCCACCGGAACGGAGGGTGGGGAGGGGGCTCTGGTCCCGGGGAGACGCCCGCCCACCGCGGCCCCCGGCCCGGGTCTGCCGCCGCTGGCCTGGGCGCGACAGCCCGCGGGTCACCCCGAGCCCAGAGCCCCGAGCAGGGTCCACCCCCACCCCCATCTCCACCCTCCGGGCGTCCCGTGCGGTCCGCGCGCGCAGCCCGCCCCCTCCTGGCGGCCGGCGGGAGAGTGGGGCGAGCAGCGTTTGCTTGTTCCCCGACGCAGGTGCCCGCGATCCAGCAGAAGAGAACGGTGGCGTTTCTAAACCAGTTCGTGGTGCACACCGTGCAGTTCCTCAACCGCTTTTCCACCGTTTGCGAGGAGGTAGGTGCCGGGAGCCCGGCTCGCAGGAGAGCCCGGAAGTGGAATAAGATGGGAGTTCGCACCCCCTCGCCCGACCAGCTGTCCTCCCGCGGGGCTGCCGCACCTGCTCCCCGCGGTCCTGTGTCGGGGATCACGGAGGACAGACGAGATACAAAATGTCATGGTTGAAGACTTGTTTTCATTGTGAAGTTTGCTACCCTACTCGCGAAAGACACTTGACATTTAAAGTATTTTACATTCTTTGACCCAAAGATGGCAATGGGAAAGAGCCTAGAACATAACTTTGGCATCAGATATTTTTTAGGGAAATAAAAACACCTGTGCAAGTGACTTGTGAAGACAAAGTACCCAGGTAAGGATTAGGCAGCAAATTCAACGGCCCCTCCGGTCTTTTGCAAAGTCAAAAAAGCGTGGGTTCAATCCCTAATGGCTGCGGTCAAATTAATAGTTTGAAAATTTAAAAGCCAAAAAAGAGGATGAGGAGAACAATGAGCAACATAAATCAAAACCAAATTTAAGAAAAGACAAAAAGAAATGGAAGTTGTACATAATTCTCAGGTGAATCAGTTGAACGTTGCGACTTCTATCATAAGCTGCAGCTTCAGGAAGTGGGTGTTAATAAAGTAATGCACGGAGACAGGAAAAGGATCTTCACTTGGGTAGGATCCAGCTGCTGTTTTCTCTGGTTATCAGACTCTCTCCTGTCATCTCAGTAGAGCAAGCAAGAGTGAAGTAGGATCGCTGGCAGACTGGCGCTTGAGTGGATGTGTTCTGTGTGGCAGCAGCCCCTCAGATGAGGTGCATGCTTCCAGGGACATTCATTCTAAACTCTGCTTCTCCAAACAGGATGCAGAATTGACTAATAAAACCCAGTAAGCCTCGTAAGAAATGTAATCATTATGTCCTGCAGACGTCCTAATAAAAATCTTAAGAAAAAAGTAAACTAGCCTTTCCCCTTAATTTATATACTGGGTGGGGCAAAGAAGTATTTGGAGAAAAAACGTCCTAGGATTGTTAGGGGAAATAAGTAAATATTTTCTCATAGTTCTTTTCACCGGGTTAGAAAGGAGAAACAAGCCCCCACACGTAGGAAAGGGGCTGTGTTAACACTAGCAGGGTGGCCTCTCTGCTTCATAAGCCTAGAATTCTGTCCAGAGAACGCGTGTTCCTTGTCAACATCTCAGAGACGGCAGTGCTCCCTGTCTCTGACCCCCTCACCAGAGGCCTGGCTGCTTTTTAACCCGTGGTCCTCTCCATGACTGTTTTTGCTGAGTCACCGTTCCCTCGTCCTCCCGTGAGCCCTGAAGAAAAATTTGTTGACCCAAACACTCACACAGTTTAAAGATAGTCTGTTGTTTTTTCTCCTTTTAAAAAATACATCATTTATCGATATAAATTGTCCAGTTTCTTTGGCACACAGCATGAGGCAGTGGCATTTTTGCACGTTATGCAGTGGCTCGGTCAAACTGGGACGAGGCTTGCCTCACATACTTGAGTGTTTTTGCGGTAAGAACACTCAGCAAGCCTCAGTGTGCGTCCGTCGCCATCCCCGGAGCACACCGTGACGGGCCGCCATTATGTTGATTTATTCCTGCGTTTCAATGGACTGGTGCCTTCCTTGGCTGACACTCTGCGCCTGTCTTGCGGTCCTGCCTTCCCTGCTCACACCAGCCTCTGGTGAGCACCGTTTTGCGCTCTTACTTTTTTCTATTCCACACACAAGGGAAGTCGTGTGCCGGGGTGTGTCTCTGCCTTGCTCGTGTCATGCCACGTAACAGCCTCCATGCCCACCCAGGTTGTCACACACAGCCAGATTGCATTCTTCTCTCAGGCTGCGCAGTATTCTGTGGTGCTTGAACCCTCGTTTTCCTTGCCCGTTCAGCAGGTGGTGGCACTTGGGCTGGTTCCCTTCCTGGCTTTTGGGAGCATGGAACAGCAGCTCCCTCCTCTGTGGTGACCTTGGCTGTGGAAAGGTGGGGTCCTACAGTGCTCTCTGTTATTTTGGAGATACCTCTGTACTATTTTCCAAAAATGATACACTGTACTGATTCACACTCACACCAGCAGTGTACAGGGACGCCCTGTGCCTCTTTACTCTTCAGTAATAGCTGTTTGGACACTTAAGAGAGAGACCGCTTCCAACTTAGAATCACAGGATATTGTCTCGTCGACTGGTGTCCTGGACTTGTGGATTTAACGGTACTGAGGATTGAACCCGAGGCCCTTCCACTGAGCAGCTTTATCTGCAGCCCTTTTGATTTAATTCATGTGCTGATTTGTTTTTCTTGGTATCAGGAGTTGAACTCAGGACCTTGTGTCTCTGGCTATTGTGTTTGTTATGGAGTAGAGTCTCACTGTGTTCCCAGGCTGGCCCCGAGCTCACAGAGGTGGTTCTAGAGGCTGCGCGGGGGCCCAGGCCTGGTCCATGAGAGAGGTTCTGGAGCCCTGGCCTGGGGGCTGGGCCAGCACCGAGGTCGCCTGGCCGTGTCGAGCTGGGTTCTTGATGGCGAACCCTGCCTGTGTGCCTGTAGCACCAGCACCTCACCTGTGGCTGTGAGGATAGAGGATATCGGAGAGCGGCATTTTCCGATTGTCTTGGGGACGCTGTGGGGGAACCCAGAGCTTTGTGCCTGCTGGGCCTGTGCACACCTCTGAGCTGATGCCAGCCCTGGGCGGGAGCTTGAAATGAACGTGCTGATGGCTCAGGACTGTTACTTGTGTGGTTGTTATGGCTTGGGTCTAGGTGTGCCCCCAAACCTCATGAGGTCATGGGTTTCTGCAGAGGTGATGGACCTGGAGTGTGTGATGCTAGGATTGAGGTGTGTGATTACTGAACTGATCCACTGATTGGTTTGGCATCACCCTGATCCCAGCAGCCTAGATAGAGTGTGAAAGGGGCAGAAAGGTGCTGCTGAGATCTCGTTTGCTTTGCTGTCTTCTGCCCACCCTGAACCGTTCTCCTCTGTGATGCCACCCTACCTTGGAGCCAGCTGACTATGGACTGAAACCTCTACGGACTGTGAACCTCTGCTCCTTAACTTTGGGTGTCAGGTACTTTGTTTCAGCAACATGGAAGATAAGACGAGTTGAACGTATGTGCGTGTGGATGCTTTGTGCTGGGTAATTAGAGCATGGTAAACTCTTTGTGCTGGGTTGTCTCGAATTTGGATGGTAGATTGCTTCTCTTTGCTTTTTATGTGCTCTAATTTTTTTCTCTTAATTCTTTCCAAAATGATTTGTTCATCCTCTAGTGGCATCCTTTTTACTTTTCTTTTCCTTTTTTTTTTAACAGAGCCTCACTGTGCAGTTCAGACTGGCCTTGAGCTCACTCCCAGATTGGTCTCCAGCTCACAATGATCCTCCTGCCTCAGCCTCCCAAGTGCTGGGATTACAGACACGTGCCACCACACCGCCTTTTTACTTTTCATATTTGAAAAGCTAGAATTTGGAACAAAACCCAGTGTGGTGGTGCACGCCTGTAATCCTAGCGCTCTTGAGGCTGAGGCAGGAGGATCATTGCGAGTTTGAAACCAGCCTAGATTACAAACTGAACTGCATAGCGAGACTCTGTCTCAAAAAGACAAAAAAAGAATTTGGAACAAATTGTGCATGTGCAATTGAGTAATTTATCAGGGCACATCCTGTGGCTGGCTCTGGAGCGGCCTGCAGCCCTCACAAACAGGCACTGCTGGGGGCCAGGGGTGCGGCAGTGAGCAGAAGGCTGCACTGCTAGAGTTTATATCCTAACCCCACTGATTACTGCCCTGGTAATGAGTTTGCTAAACTGCAAATGTAAATTTTCAAAAACTAGTAAATATTATTTATTTTGGTACAGGAGATCGAACTCGCAGTCTAGTGCTTGCCAGGCAGGTGCTTATGCCGCTGAGCTAAATCCCCAGCCTCCTTAAATACTATTTTATAAATAACTATAAAGATAACTAAAGATAAGAAAATACTTGTTCCATTCTTATTCACATGAATAAGGCAGATTGTTAGAAAATGACAGCTGCTTAAACAGTATTTATTATTTTTCAGGCTGCCCTTTGTTGTTATTTTTGACAGTTTTAGTGAAACACTTTATTCTGGTTTTTCTTCTGCAGAAACTGGCAAACCTCTCTCTTCGGATCCAACAAATTGAAACAACTCTCAATATTTTAGATGCAAAGGTTTGTATTTTCACAAGATTTCTAGCATGAAACATACTAACCTTCGTCTTTAATCACACTTGGAAAGGAATTAAATGTAACTCATGCATCTATGAAGCAGTGTTGTGTTTTTGTAAATAATTTACAAATTTTTTGTTTGTTTTGGTACTGGGGATTGAACTCTCGACCTCTCGCTTGCCAGGCAGGCGCTTATGCCACTGAGTTAAATCCCCAGCCCTAGCTGTTTTGATATGAAGACCTAAAGTTTTTGGAAAATAAGGGTAACAAGTTTTAACTTTGTTTCATTTTTTAACACATTGTACATTTGTTTTCCCTGTCCATAAAGGAAACTACATTTCTGTGACTTTATTCTTTTATCAAAGAAAAGACATTCCATAAAAATGTGTAATTTTATGTATCAGGTAAAAAATTAATTTAGCTTTTAAAAATTGTCCCAAAGTGCCGGAAGTGGTGGAGAACACCTGTCATCCCAGCACTGGGGAGGCTGAGGCAGGAAGATTGTAGCAAGTTTGGGACCAGCCTGAGCTACAAAGTGAGCTCAAGGCCAGCCTGGACTGCATAGCAAGACCCTGTCTCAAAACGATAAAAACAAAAAATAAAAATTGTCCCAAAGTACTTGTTAACTGTGAGGAAGAAGAAGTGCTACTAGTCTTTAGGATAAGAGCTCCAGTGTCTGGCTTGTCCTCCTCCTGCAGACACCTCTCTAGGGGTGGCCTTGGTGTGCTCACACTGCTGTCCTAGCGGCAGCCTCAGCTTCTCGAGAGCGCTTGGGCCGGAACCACTGTGCCAAGAAGGATGACGGTCAGCGGGCTGCAGCGAGTGCTGCCAGTGGACACCCTGCACCACTGGTGTTTCCATTAGCTGGCTGTGACCACGTGACCCGCTGCAGTGTTTGGAGGATTCTCGCAGATTAGAGCCCAAGGCGGCAAGTTCTGTTCACTTTATGTAGTTCCGTACTTACAGAGTTCATCTCTACAGTTGGCCAAATACCCAACAAACACGTGTTACTGGTTACCAGGATAAAATCATAGGAGAGGGTTTGCACAGGTCTTGCAGATCTAACCTGAAGTTCTTGATGATTTCAGGCTGAAAGGCTGAGAGTGTGCCATTTTTTGTGTGTGAGAAACTACACATTTTTAGTAGCATTTAAATACTTTTATACCGAGCCTCCCTGTGTTGGCCAGGTGGACTTCGAGCTCCTGCGCTTCGGCCGCTTGTTCTCCTGCGCGGTCTGCCCGGTAGCTGGGGTGGCCGCAGGCCGCAGCACCACACATACAGGTGGCAAAGTAAGAGGGTTTTCATGGGCACAGTGTGTGTGGGCGGTAGGACTGCCGGGAGTGCGAGGCCAGCCTGGGGGCCACAGTGAGTTCAGGCCCTGTCTCAAAAACGGAAACAAATAAAATAAATAAAATACAGTGTGTGCTGCTGAGCA
Organism: Dolichotis patagonum; assembly: GCA_004027295.1. Lineage (NCBI taxonomy): Eukaryota > Metazoa > Chordata > Mammalia > Rodentia > Caviidae > Dolichotis > Dolichotis patagonum. The sequence goes on along the minus strand of PVJX010001186.1, from coordinate 112,926 downwards.
CCTTTGAAAGATAAAATTTTTTAAATAAAAATCTTTTTACTACAACTTAAAAATTTGTTTGATCCCTGCATTACGGTGATAGGGTCGAGGCACGGAGGCTTTGGCGGAAGTCCGCAGTTGTGAGCGCGGGTCAGGACTTGGACAGGCCGAGCCTACCGCCGGGAATTCTCCATGCTGGAAAACTAATTTCTGGGAGAACAGTTACTAGCTAAGTAACACTTGAGAAAATTTTAAGAGTGTTTTATTTGCGAATATCTTCCACTTCAATTTATGACATAGAGAATTAAAGATGAGACTTCATGAGCCCGCGGAATTCATACAGGCCCAAGGCTGCAGGCTGCTGTGCAGACACACACCGGGGGCCGGGGGTGCAGCTCAGCAGCACGGTGCCTGCCTGGCAGGCGTGAGGTCCTGGGTTCGATGCCGGTCCCAGACAGAAAGCACACACCACACGCCGAGCGCTGCTCTTGCTCGAGCGTGGTCCTCTGACGCCAGCGCTCTTGCTTTCCTTAGCTGTCATCTATCCCGGGCCTCGATGAGGTGACATTTGAAGCGTCTCCTTTAAGCATCACCAGCATCACTGACAGATCCCAATCTGAAGCCACTTCAGAGCAGTCCCAGGTAAGTGTGTGGCTTCCAGGAGACAGCAGCGTCCCGGCTGAGCCCTTGGGCCGGGCACAGGGTGGGAGGAGAGGGGTAAAGGAAGAAAGGGCACCGCGCAGTGGTGAGCGTAGGAGGCCGTGGGGGGAAATGCAGTTCACAGAGGAAGGCGGCGGCTTTGCTTTGTTACCACAAAGGGATTCCTGATGTTAATGTTTTCTCCTATAACAATAGAGCCTCAGCCTAGAGCACTAGGAAATACCTTGAATATTTGCTTCAATTTCACTGTAGGAAATTTCTAATTCTGTAATTTTTAAACATTTTGCTATAAAAGGTTTAAACATCCAAAAAAACCCAGCAGTTCAGTGACTTGTCAGATTCCCATTCCCTGCACTCACCAGTGAGGGTTCTGCACAGTGGCTTTCCCGTCTTTTGTGTCACTTGGGGATGTGACCCTCGCACATCGCGTCCTTTTAGCCCAGGTGACTCCCCAGCGCAGTCAGTGGCGGACTGCAGGGTGTGGGATGGAGGGCGGTGGCACAGGGCCCTGAGAATGCGCACCCGTGCTGGTGGTCCCTCCTGGTCCCTGAGCAGCTCTTTCCGGCTCTCACACTGCGGAGGGCCTCACGGGACCCCGAGACGGAGCAGAGCCCGTGGGGACGAGCCCAGGCCCGTGCGCACGCACCCCGCGCCACCGCACGCAGTGGACTCGCGCCGCTGAGCAGCCCCCTGGGGTCCCACACGAATCCCTGCAGCCACCAGGGGTGACCCGCGGAGCGCCACAAGCTCTGCCGGGGCCCACGGCGGTCGGATGACTCCCGCGGGACAGACGTGCACGCGCCACAGTGCCCCGCCGGGCGTCCCCAATCCCTGCGTTCAGCCCCCGCCATGTCAGCCGGGCAGGGCCAGGCCCTGGGAGGGGCGTTGGTCAGGCTCCCAGTTAGATACGGAGAATTTCACTTCATTTGGTTAACATAGTAACCCTGGCTGTGCTGGCTCCTGCGGTATAAATTTAGAATACCAGAGGGTATCCAGATGCTGCCGGGCTGTATGAAGCTCTCGATTAAACACGGACGCCACCTTTTCCTAAAACAAGGGGTCCGTAAAGGATACTCGGAAAGCATTTCCGACCCAGGCATGGCAGCACATTCCTGTGTCCCAGCACACAGGAGCTGAGGCGGGAGGATCTCTACAATTTTGAGGCCACCCTGACTGTGTAGTGAGAGGCTGTGTAAAAATTGTTTTCACTTTATCTCGTTTGTTCACTGGAAAAAAAAATTTAAAAAGATTATTCATTGGTAGATACTTGCACAGTCATCATGTTTATGTATTTTAAATGACTCTGTGTAGCTTAATTTTTCAGTTGCTGTTATAAATGCAGCCTATAAAGTATATCTTAGGACTCTATGCAGTTGTATTGAGCCTAGCCTATTACAGTTCCAAAAAATTACCAGTAGTCGCAGTTCAGTTTCTTCATTTGCTTTGCAAATTCAGGTTCACCTGTTGTGTCTCTGACAGTTTTATTTTAAAATTGATTTAGAGGAGTTATCAAATTCTGTAGGCTTCCTCCTCTTAAAAATTGTACCAAAGTTTTGTTTCTTCTGCTTAATAAGTTTTACCAGCCTGTTTATTATACATTTCCTCTTCACTGATATTAACTAGTAAGTTTGGTGTAAATATTTTGAAATGAGCTTAACTATTGCTTTACACAGTTTCCATTGTTGCAGCAGGACTTTATTATCAGATATTTTTGCATTAAAACATCACTTATTATCACTGCCTCTAATCTGTATGCGAATCAGAAAACCCAAAGTTGGTATCGTGATTTCTCTGCAGCTTTAATTTCATGGTTCATAGCTTACCTCTATCCCCGGGAGAACATCCAGTTAAACAGGGAGGGAGATTAACGTCAGCGCGAAGTGAAGGCCAGCTGAGAGACAAGGGAGGATTTCGTAGGTCGTACAGGTAGCAATGCGTGTGGTGCCGGGTAGTTAACTACGGAGGGCCAGGTTCTGGGGCAGCGGCTGACGCGTGGGAGGCTGCAGGGTCGCTGTCACCCACCACCGTCTGCTGCGCTGTGACTTTGCTGTTTATAAAGTTTTTAGAAACACACTTGGAGCTGGTTTTTACTTTGTGTTTAATTAACAGTGTTTTATACTTCTTGCATTTCACTATACATGCATATTCGTGTGTGTATACCAACTGTTACAGCATTGGCAGTGTAGTGGGAGAAAGCTGAAGGATTTGGGGGTGTTTCATTGGCAATAGAGTTTCTGACAGATTTATTTTGAATTGTCTGGGAAAAACTAACATATGGTTCATATTCATATTGTTAAAGATGATAACATTTTGAAGGTGTTTATTGATTTACCTGCATTTTTGATTGATAGACATAAAATTTATTTTACTTGTTAAAGAAATTTCGCTTAACCTGTAGATGCTGAGATTCACAGAAGTACATTCATTGTAAGTGTTCGGTTTGATAGGAGGAAACGAAGTCTTGATGCAGGTGGCCTTAGCTTTGCACTGCAGCTCACACAGCTCCGTGCAGACAGACAGCTGCCTGGGGAAAGGTGCCTTTTCATCTGAACACTCCCAATGGATTTGTAGTGGTTAGTCATCTAAACCACTCTTGAGTAGTAGCACCATTAATAATAATTCTGTCAGCAGCTAAAAGTTAGGAAACTAAATAGTTTTTTCTAAAAAGCTCGATTCTCTCCTACAAAAGCTATAGGCAGTGCTTCCTAAAAAGTTAGAGTAGCCGCGTCCACGCAGTCAGATGGTGTGGTAACGGGGCCAGTGGGCAGACTCCTAGCAGATCAGCTCAGTGTCCACTGGAGTTGAGCAGTTGGCCAAGTAGTTTCCCTAGCTGTTTTATTAAAGTAATGTATCCACGTATAATGCATGTTTCATATTGTCACGCTGGGGACAAACAAAGGGTTTAAAATTTTTAATGCCATGAATATTTTAGCATTTTAAGGCACAGAGTGTTTTTGGTGTTAAGTGTAGTTAAATGTCATATTTAAGTATCAGTAGACATTTAAAAACCTATGTTCCATAATTAAACTACTGGTATTTAAATCTAGAAATACGATCTTCTCTGATATTTACTGCCTTACAATTATAACGAGAAACATCCATTTAAGTAACCTGATGGAGCTCTCTTGTGAGGTGTCCAAAAATTTACACAAAATACTCTCTGCAGCAGGGCAACGCACAGGACCCCGGGCCGCAGGAAAGTGAAGCCTCGTCAGGAAATACCGTGACTGTCGCCGAGGACCCCAGATACGCCAGATACCTCAAGATGGTTCACGTGGTAAGCTGACCTGGCCCGGCCTCTCTGCCCGGCAGCCACATTTAAATTCTTAACCCTGGAGGTTTTTCGTTGTTACTTTCCAGTCTGAGAAAATCGCTAACCCGAGTGACCAAGCTTTGTAGTCTTGTCTTTCCTTTTTAATTAATACTCTGGTAAAAACTGCAAGTACAGTCTTTCTCCTTAAGAATGAGTACACTAAATTATGGTAGTTTAGTGTTGATTTGTGTAATTTTTTTTGTTTGCTTTATCTAAAGTTAGCATTGAAAATCTTGGATGTTTCAGAGAGAAATGAAAGCATACCATTCATTTAGTAAATCACGTAATTTTAACTCTCACACACTAACACTAATAATGTTCTTTAAAGAGATACTTCATTCTGACGTTTATCTGTCAATGATTTGACTTACGGAAGAGAAGATAAGTCTTGTGGCTGTGTAAGGTAATGCTCTTAACATTGCATGACTTCAGAATTCATACATGTCTCAGAAAATGCGGCGTTTTGCATTCCTTAGAGCAGCAATGAGTTCCCGGTGGTGGCAGTAAAAGCCCTGCTGTGCATGGTGGGAAGAACTAGTCGTAGGTCATTTTTATGTTAATCAAAACATATAATAATTTGGAACATTCTGTTATCAACAAAAGCAGTACTTACTAAAGAACAGAATTGTTTTTGCTATCACTGGCGTATTTATCACCAAAATAATTTAAGAGCAAATGCTAATCTTTGACATCCATAAAGAGCACAGTGCCTGACTCAGAAGCCACAGTGGTCACAGTGCAAAACGAGAAACTGCGTGACCTCTGCCTTTAGCAGAAGTGCATCTGTCACTTTTGTGACTGGCAGTCAATACTTTGGGCTCCTAAATTTCAGGAATAAAAGAGGGACTTGGGTGAAAATATATAAAGTTCCTTAGTTAATGAAAATAAAGAAGAGTCCATACGAATATGCATCAATAACCAGTACAGTTTCAAAGCTATCGCCCAGGGAAACAAAGTCAAGAGGAATATTTGAAAAGTGCGAATCTTTCAAACAAGAGAGAAGCTTTAAATGACCCGTAGAATCTTTCATGGCTGCCCAGGAGAAACCAGGGGAATCTGTTTGGTGGCACTGCTCGTGGAAGGCGGTCCCTGAGGACCAGTATCACTCGGTCTGTCCTCTTAACCTGTCTCATGTTCCAGTTTCCATTAACCCTGGTCAGGCGCCGCCGGGAGGTTTGAAGAGGAATATTTCAGAAGTAAGCAATGCGTGAGGCTTACATGGCAGCCGTTCTGGTGCTGCCTGCTGGCCCTGAGTCAGCTCTTTGTCCAGGAAGGCACCTCTCGGTCACCCTCGCCAGGCTGTCGAGCCAACTTCTGTATTTGTACGTACATAAAATCACTCTTTAAGTCCTCCTCTCGTCAGGTGGTCTGTCCTCTCCCTAGGAGGAGAAGCCAGATCTTCACAGAGCTGAGATGGGTCCTCTGCAGCACAGCCACCCTGGCCACAGGCCTCACTGCCCACTGCTGCCACTGCCACACAGTTGCCCCTGTCACTCGGGGGTAAACGGGTGACGCTGCCGTCCCGGCCTTTGCTTCAGCTGACTTCCCCCTCTGCGGAAGCACTTCCCCGGGGTCTTCCCGCTTTGCTGTTGTCCCTTCCTTCAGATTTTATTTATGTGTTGCCGATACTCGAGGCCTTCCTGGGCCAGCCCCCGTCCACCCCGCCTCCATGGTTTCCAGAGCGAGCAGCGTACAAAGCCCGAGTTCCTGGAAGCAGAGCCCCTGCAGCCCGCACGGCCCACCGGCCCGGCCCTGCATGTTCAAGAGAACAGGTCTTGTGGTTAAGCACTGTGTACAAATATTTTTAGTGCTACACTAATACTGTCAAAAGTTTTCCTTTAAATGTTTAAGAAAACAAACGTGACTTGAAAGATAAAACACAGGACCCAAATCCTCCAGTAGCGCTGGACCCCGAGCCCCAGCCCTGTCCTTTGGCCTGTGTGCCGCTGACCTGTGCTGCTCGCAGCGCACTGGCCTCCACGCAGCCCCCGCCTGGGCGCCCTGGGCCCACGGGTGAGGCCTCCACCCATCACCAGGCATTCTCCCACCTGCTGCTCATTTTCACGGCTGTGGCTGGCATGTGCCCTGCAGCCCCCGGGTTGACTTTCAGGAAGTTCGAGGGGAGCAGTGGGTTACACTGCCGTCCTAACCCGGAAGTTCATCTGAGTCCATTTCACTTCACTGTTGTGAGTTCATCGTGCCAAACCGATCCTGGAGTCTCCCTGCCCGCCACCCACCCACAGTGCTCCCTGTCCTGAGCGCTACTCTTTAACCCCACAGAGCCACAGACTCCTCCGCAGGGCAGCGCCCGCCCTCCCGCCTGTGAATCCAGCTCCCCTTCCTGGGGCGCATGTCCTCACTCTGCGCTTCTGTCTCCCTCTGACCAATGCGTCCCTGCATCAGCCCAGCTGCGGAAGGCAGGGGGGAGCTCTCCCGAGGACCGGACCGGCGCTGCTGTGTGCACACACAACTCCCACTGCAGACCTGCCTTTGCGATGGTGTGTGTGTGTGTTCCTCTCCCCGGCGAGGAGGGAACCGGAAGGGAAGAGCGGTATCCTGGTGACTTCACCTGCGAACCTGACCCGGGCAGCTGCTCGGGTGGTGTTTTTAGTGGACTGTGTGATCCTGCACTTTGGCTGTCTTTCCCCACTGCGTGTCACCTGGAAACGTCATTCTGTTTCTTCACGTTACTGATTTTAAGTATTTGGTGGGGTTTTCCCTCGGGGTTGATGTGATCTGCTAGCCATCGTTCTTTAGATCAGTGCTGTTAAACTCTCTGTGAGTAAAACTCCTTTTTCTTAAGTCTGTCGAATGCCTGTCAGAATCGGAACCAGAAGAATAGATGGCAATGCCTCCTGAGTTAGACAGCACCCATCCTTTCCTCACGGCTTTGCGGAGCCCCGATCCTTTCCTCACGGCTTGGGGAATCTAGAGCCCGAGTGTCCGCCCCCCGGGAGGCCCGTTCCTTTGCATGTTGTGTGTGAACTTCCCGTCAGTTGCTCATTCTGCTGAGTTGGTTCCTTTCCTCCAGTGGAACTGACGACAGACAGGATCTGGGGATAAAGACGGACAAACACACGTGGCCTTGGCCCTTTGGAGCGGCCTGACGCCAGCCCACCCTAGAGTGCCTTCAGTGCAGATCACCTGAGCAACCCCACCGAGAACTTTGGCTTTCCAAAGGTGTGCGTTTTATTACTCAGGGCTTCCGCACCTCAGAGTGACAAACTTTTCTCTCACTTATGCACCACTTTCATTTGCATTGTTAATGCAGAGAAAGGCCGGTGTCGCCACAACTCAGAGTGTCTCCACTGCCATGGTCTCAACATGGTACTATAGGTCATTAACGCTGTTTCGAAGCCTGCATTGCAGCGGTTAGGGAATCGTTTGCATTAACAAAAAGGGAGGCGGCCTGCTCTCCAAACACCTGCCTGTGAGGGAAAACCAGCGTCCTCACCAAGTATAAAAATCTACACTTACATCCTGAAAGTCCCCTTCTCCACCCTCAGAAGGACATCAGCGCTTCCACGAGCTGCTCGCCTCCTGCCGACCGTGCGGCGATTTCTCCCGGGGTGTGTTTTTATTCTTACATCTGATGTACGCTGTCTCCGCCATTACAGACTTTTTTAATTAGATGAAACTTTGAGCGCCCACTGTGTGCAAGGCATTCACTGGGTGCTACAGTACGGAACACGCAGCGAAGCGTTTCCTGCGTACTCTCGGAGCTGGGCCCGACAGGTCCCCGATAGGAGAAGGAACGCCCGCTGTGGCTATTCCCGGAGCTAAGAGGGCGGGGAAGGGGCCCAGCACAGGCCTCTGCTTTCCTCAGAGCAGCTGAAGTCAAAACGAGGTACAATTTTAAAAAATTTTCCCCTTTAAGCTGAGTGTGGTGGTGCACACTTATAATCCCAGCACTTGGGAGACTGAGGCAGGAGAATCATTGTGAGTTGGAGACCAGCCTGGGTGACAGTGAGCTCAAGGCCAGCCTGAACTGCACAGTGAGACCCTGACTCAAAGACACCAAAAAAAAAAAAAAAAGGCTTCCCCCCTTTAACTGACCAAAGGAAACCCGTGCCATTTCATTTGGTAACCTGCTCAGAATCACAAAACCATTCTGTTTGGCCCAGCCCAATCTGTCCAGGTGGAACTTGCATGCAGTTCTAATCCCCTCCAGCTCCGTTCTTACAGACTTCATATTAAACAATCTTCAGCGTCCTCAGTATCTGTCTTCCAGTCTTAGCGCCAGCTCCGTGGGCAGCTTTCCCAGTCCGAGCTCTTCTCGTGCCCTGTTGGGCCCCGTCACAGCCTTGTAACCTTCTCCCAAGTTCGTCCTGTGTGTGTGTGCCCTCTACTAGAGCAAAGAATGGAAAAGTATTTTTCAGTTTTTCTCTGAGCTTGACTCTGCAGACCACCCACATAGCGGTCATTTCCTTAAGACAGGAAGACACAGAAAGTCTGCAGATTATAGATGTGTGTCAGCTGCCCGCGCCCTCACTATCAGGATGGCCATCTTCTGTGTCAGCTCCCCTGAGGGCTCCTTCCCAGGTCCAGTGCGCTCCCGCAGTGCAGGGTGCTGCCTGCATAGTGACCCTGCTGCGTGTCCATACCTGTCAATCTACTTTAGAACCTAATCATTTAAACTGATGACTGTACTCTCCTGCGGATGCTAGTTGACACCGGTCTCACAGCTGCCAGTCTGCAGGCAGTGAGTGACGCTCTGCCCTCGGTGTCCACGCCTTTTCTGTTCTGCCCAGGTCTCCGGCTAGAGGGTCTGCACTTCCAGAAACTGCCCGCTGCCCTGGGAGACGGTTTGGGCACCCGGTGTACCGGGTCCTCCACCTGGGCTGGCGTGAGTGCCGCAGCATCGCAGCTTTCTCTCATCGCCCACGTGACCACGTCCAGCTCGGGGCACCTGTCCAGCCTGGTTTCCTTATGCATAAAGCACGACCGAAGTTCCTTCCAGATTTAGGGCCTGTTAATCAGTCCATCCTCGGACTGGGATATTGTCAGTGACAGTTCGCAGGACACCTGCTGGCATGTTCTGATTGTTTTTCCCCTCTGTTAAGCAGGGTTCACCCAGTGGCGGAGGGCTGGTGCTGATTTAGTGCCCGTTGTCATAGGCGTGTGGCGTGCACCCACACTCAGAGCCACACCCCTTTCTGACCCAACCTGAGGGGCATGTAGATCGCTTTTCCAGCGCTTCTCCTGCTTGTTACCGGCAGAGCTCAGTGACGCCTTTGCCGGTAAGAAACCAGGCACCGGGAAAGCCCACTTCCACACTGAGAAGCTGATGACTTTGCCACAACAGTCTCTTCACAGCTTAGGGTTTAGTTTGTTTGTTTTGTTTTTTTGTACCGGGAATCGAACTCATGACCCGGTGCTTGCCAGGCAGGCACTTATGTCGCTGAGCTAAATCCCCAGCACCTGCTGCTTAGGTTTTTTAAGCTCTGTTTTCTTTGGCCTGCTTAAAATGGGAATTGAAGGATCCCTGGGTGCAGTGGTTCTGTGCTTCTGTGGCCTGCAGCGGCCGCTGGCCTGGCCGATGGACTTCCTTCCCCTCAGGCAAAACGGCTGTGCTCACCGAGAAGTCACATGCCCTGCACTTGCCGAGGCCAGCCGGGCACAGGCCGAGTGCTCTTCACCAAAGCCCCGGGTGGCAACTGTGAGATAATTAAGGTTCTGCAGCTTTCTTGGGTAAGACTGCTTCCCACGGTCTAGAATTCCGGGGCTGGTTCCTTATCACCAGTCAAGAAAAGTAGTGTGAGGGGGACTAGTTCCGACAGCACCCTGGCTGTGAGGGGCAGCGTCCGTACTCACCTGAACAGTGTGCGGCCTTTTTTGCATTTTAAAAAAATGCACGTGTGGTGGGGATTTAGCTCAGTGGCATAAGTGCCTGCCTGGCAAGCGCAAGGTCCTGAGTTCAATTCCTGATGTCAAAAAAAAATTTGCATGTGAATATGATCACAGGTGTTTATTTTATTGATAATATCTGGAGCTTACTAGCCAGTATCAAAATCAGTTTTTTAATAACATTTTTGAGAATAGAAATACAGTTTTTTTGTTTTTTTTTCCCCCAGTATTGAGGAATGAGCCGAGGACCTCTATGCTGAGCAAAACCCTCAGCCTTTTTTTAGTTTTTGAGACTCTGGGTAAATTACTAAATTCCCAGGCTAGGATCAAACTTGCAGTCCTCCTGCCTCAGCCTCCCAGAATGTTGGGATTATAGGCCCACTGGTTTTTTTTTTTTTTGACTGTAGCTTTACACTGTTCATCAAAGATACAAGCTGCTTGTCCAAGGCTTGACTCCCCACACACGTGTATGTCAATAAAGATGCAAGTCAAAGTGTCTGTTCAACCAATAGCGGAATTCAGCTGACTTCACACACTTGAAATGGAGATGCTTCGTCCTTCCCGTCACTTGAGTGCCCAGCCGGGGTTACTGGACTACAAGTGAAAGAAACACAGCCCAGCAGTGAGGTGATCGTGGCAGTCCCTGTGAGGTGGACTACAGGGAGCTCGAGGGGGGTGGTGCCCACTTTGCCATGGCCCATGTAGCCGGAGAGCCAAGCAACGTAAGTTTCGTCATGTTTTTGGCAAAGAACTGCCTGTTACTTGAGTCTGCACCAAAGTTAGTGAACTGGCCTCTGAGGAAACCATGTGTGCGGGCTCCTTAGGTCAGTGTTTCAGATGCCAAGTCTCGCTATGCAGTTGAGTCTGGCCTTAAACTCACTATGTAGCCCTGGCAGGTCTCCAGGTCACGGTTATGCTCCTGCCTCAGTCTCCTGAGCACCGGGATTACAGGTGTGCAGCGCCATTCCTGGTCATAAAAACGAAAAGAAAACCTCCTACACCGTGCATGTGTGCTAGCAGTGAGCAGTGACTTGCTAAGCTCACGTGTGAATCTCTGGCTTTTCCTGAAGTGGGATAGAGACAGAGGCGAGGGTGCTCTAAGTCCCGTGGCTGTCAGGCCCTCCTCAGCAGCGTCACAAGCGCCTGCCCAGATTCCCACTTGCTCTTCTGCACTGCTGTTGCTCCCCACAGCTGCCCAGCGTGTTTGCACGCTGACATCACGGGGCTCCCACCATCACCCTCCTCACCTTCCTCTGCTCTCCTGGAAGCTCCTCTGGGAGCAGCTCATCTCCGGGCGGGTCGTGCACCATAACTTGTAACTTTTTATTTATGGTGCTGAAGTCTCCGGAAAGTGGGTTTGGGACTGTGACCCCCAGGAGGGTTGAACCTCGAGTCATGCACAAAGGGGGACAGTTTGCTAAATGTGTCAACTTGGACTTTCTTCAGTATAAAAAGCATGGGCTGGGGATTTAGCTCAGCGGCACAAGCACCTGCCGGGCAAGTGCAAGTTCAATCCCCAGTACCAAAAAAAAAGTATAAAAAGTATGTTCAACAAACATGTTTCTTCAGGAACTTCCTGAATAAGAGAATCATAATATCCCTATTCAGACACATTCCCACTATTGGAAAATTAACTCAGAAGTGGCTGTTCCATGAATTTTTTTCGTGATATCTTCTCCATATCATTAGGGTTACTATATGTGCTGTGGAAGCAAGCAGTAGCCTGTGATTTAAATCAGTAAAATCATCTTTATAATCAGCTACTGCTATAAGTTTTTAAAACCGGACGGGGAGCTGAGAATGTTATTGTTTATCACTTTTCTTTTTTTCTTCAGGCAGGATCTCACAGTGCAGTTCAGGCTGGCCTGGAACTCACTTTGTGGCCCAGGCTAACCTTGAACTTGCAGTGATCCTCCTGCCTCGGCCTTCCAAGTGCTAGAATTACAGGTGCACACCACCATGCGTGGCTCTAACTTCCTGTTATTTCCATGGAAACCACTGTGTGTAGTAGACTTTTTTTGCCCCACAAATCTAGTTTCAGTTAACAATCCTCAGCAGCGGCAGTACCAGTTAATGCCAGAGTGTGGCATTTGCTAGGCCTGTGCCTTCTCTAAAAGTGGAGCTCCCCGTTTGAAAGCTGCTGTGTTGATGTTAGGCGGAGAAGCTCCCTCCACCTTCCACGACTGAATTGTGATTCCAGCCCGTAAAGTGAGAGAAGAAAACAGATAGAGCATTTTTTATTTGTTAAAGAACACTTACCTTTGTTACACTGAAAAGGTTTCTTCCTAATCTAGACCTGTACGGAAATTCCAACATGCTTTACAAACGAAACCAGATAGTTTGGTTCCCCTCGCCCAGTGGGAAGTGTCTGTAAAGGCCGTCAGACCTGTGAACCCGGGACGGAGCTGGGGGAGACCGGCGTGCGCCCGATGCGGCCCTGGCGAGCGCACGGCTCCCGGCACCCTGCCAGTGCCGGCCCGTCGGTGATGCAAAACCACAAGCTGAGTCTCCGGAAAGACCCCACACCAGCACACCAGAGTCACCGGGCCGGAAGTCCTGTAACACTGCTCTTCCTCCCTTCCGTCCTAGCACTTCCGTGTGTCTAGGTGAGGTGTCCCAAACTCCTGAATTTTTAGTGTCCAACGTCCTTGAGAGGTGTCCAGTTACTGTGAAGTTCCGTGAGTGGTGTGGGCTGCTTATTCCTCCACTATTAATTTTTTTACCTGGTCAGGTTCGTGTTTGTTCATCTTAGTTCTCAATGTTGTAATTTAAAACAATTCTACTTTGTTTGTTTTGGTACCGGGGAATCAAACTCTTGACCTCACACTTGCCAAGCAGACCCTTGTGCCACTGAGCTAAATCCCTGGCCCTAAAGGATTCTACTTTTAATCTCTTGCTTTTCCGCCTTCCAAACATGAGTCTGTCCACATTAAGTGCTGCTAAGCAGGTGGGCTGTTTTAATCCTTGATTTTTCCTGTATACGTCACTGCGGGACCGGAGTTTCAGCTTCCCCTCCTGTGTCCTGGAGACCCGTCCTGCTGCACCTTGCAGGACACGTCAGGCTGCGCTGTGCCCGGCCCAGCGAGGGCTTTCTGCAGCTGATCTTTGTCCCCATCCAGCTGAAGCACCCCGAGCCTCTTCCCCCACCTCCCAGCACGAGCGGGCGTCGCTCTTTGCGGAATTCTTTCCTGAATGTTTTTAGACAGTAAATGAAGGGGAGGTGACGGTGACGTGCACCTTCCTGATACAGAGAGGTGAAGGTTATGGTTAGTGATGACCTGTCGTTGTCTAAGAAAGGTGTGACCCTTAACCTTAAAGACTTGTATTGAGCTTGGCGTTTGTGTTCGTTCATGAGCTTGGCTGGACTTGGCAGATGTTTTTAGGAAATATAAAGTCTGCGTTTTGGAAGGAGGAATAGCTGGACAAATCCGTATTTTTTCTTTGAAAAATGAAACAAGTGTATCACACTTGGAGGATTGACTTAGAGACCCAAGCGCGTCTGAAGCCTTGCGTTTCCCCCTTTAAACAAACTCCTAGCCCATCCTGAAGACCCGGCCAACGATCACCTCTGTGGCGATCGCGGCCCCCAGACAGTGTGAGTCTAGCTTGCCCCAGCACAGGCCTCAGCGTCCACCTGTGACCACAGGGCACTGGCCACTAACCTCCCCAAGGCCTCTGAGGCTGGGACCCAGCCTTAGCTCTGCACCTGCAGCCCCACACTGCGCCACCAGCCCCTCTGCCAGCCAAGTGGAAGCAGACCTGTTGTGTATGAAAAGAACATAACATTGCTGTGTATTATATTAAAACTCTGAAAGCTCTGTTTTTATTTGAAGGGACGTTTATTCATATACATGAGTGTCGATGGAGTGTTCAATCATTTGAGTTACCAGTGTTTTCTTTCTTTAGCAGCATAAGAGGGAATCTGATCTCTACTTTCTCTGCTTTCGGCAGGATTAGTAATAAATGAGCTCAAAGATTTAATTTGGACTTTGTGATACAGGATAACAGAACCACTAAGTGTACAGGGGGAGCCGTAGATTCTCAAGTGCTTTGCACACAGCAGCATAAAAGCAAGACCAGAATGGTCTTCAGCGAGGCCTTGCGTTCGGTGGTATGTGAGGAGGGCGAGGGCGCGATTCTCACGGCTGGGTGTCTCTCGTCTTTTACTTAGGGTGTCCCGGTGATGGCGATAAGAAACAAAATGATCTCGGAAGGACTAGACCCAGATCTGCTTGAGTAAGTAACTTTCCCAGTGCTGTTCTTGTGGAGGTGCGTAACGTGCCAGCTATAATAGGAGAGCATCAGGGTGTCTTCTCCCCTTTATATAGTATTTTATGTTTGACAGAGCCATCTTCATACATGTGGTCTACATTTATAAAAATGGTGTGCCTCTGACACCCGCTTTCCCACGTGTTAGGGCAGTTTCAGTAGATCCGTGGTGAGCTGGAGTGTCCAGGGGAACCAGGGTTCTACAGACTTTTTGGAGCTGCTGCTTTGTTGAAGGAGCACTGGGCGGGGGGTGGAGGAGAGCTCTAGTATTTACCAGCGTTTCACTGAAGATCTTCGCGTATCGGAAGCTCATTCTGCCGTGTCCTAAACTAAGCCAGATAGAGAAATAAACGGGGAAAGCGTTACTCTAAGCCCACATCACTGGTGGTTGTGAAGCTAGACACTAGTTGGTAGGAGTTTTATAAAATATTTTTTGAGAAACGTTAAAGAACAGTGGCGTGGAACTTGGATTATAACTCAGTGCATTCCGAGCAGACGTAGCCACTTAGTCGCCCCCAAAGCCGTGGCTCGAGAGGGAGCCTCCTCGCTGCCGCAAGCTCCTGGGCCTGGCGTGGGCCAGGGGTTCCCACGGGGCGTGGCAGGTTCTCCACGTCCACCCCTCCTCATGTGATGCCCTTGGGGTCAGCCCGGCCTGCACCTGCTGTGTCCAGGGCAGTGGAGGGGGTGGCCGGCCTGGGAACGGGGCTAGCGTGTCCCTGCCGTGATCGGCCTTTGTCCTGGATGTTGTCTCTAGAGCGAGAGACCAGTGGGTTGCGTTAGCATTGAGTGTTGGCGCTCACCGGGATGTACAGGCCGCACGTGTGTCTGCCGTGAACCTCTTTCCTTGTGAAAATACACAGTAGACTCCCTTAGGAGGGCTAAGAGGACCTCATGAGTGCTGCTCTCTAGAGAAAGCGCAGCACCCAGAGGGCAGTGTGTGCGGGGTGTCCAGCCCAGCCTCATGGTCCCTTAGTCCACCAGCTGTTCCGATCGGCAGCCGGGAACCGCCCTGGCGCCGCCCTCACCCCTGGCCCTGCAGTGATCCACGGCCCCTTCTTCCCCGTAGCTCCCTCACTCGCCGCAGGCCTCCCCCGTGCTGTGTGCCTGCTTCTTGGGTTATTAAGCCACACACTGAAGCAGGTGGACACGTGCACACTGAGTCCTGGCTTCCTGTGCAGCCCGACACCTGCGCCTCACACCTGCTTCAAGTCCCACCCGGGCCCTTGCACACTCACACCTGCGTCCTGCAGCCACGGCGGAGTGCTCGACATCCTGTTCCCTGGGGCATCTTTAAATGTTTTCTCTCCTGTCTGTAGAGCCCTCTTCCCCCAGCTTACTGCCTGGCCGAGAATCCATTCAGCATGACCACGTTAAGAAGCCCCTAGCTGGGTATGGAGCCCTTGGGAGGCTGAGGCAGGAAGACTGCCCAAGTTTGAGGCCAGCCTGGCTACATATGTGTTCAAGCCCAGCCTGAACTAATAGCAGGATATTATTGAAGGAAGAAAGATAGATAGATAGATAGATAGATAGATAGACAGACAGACAGATTGATTGATTTTAAAAGAGGCCCCTAGATGGCTCCAGGGAGGCTTGCGAAGACCCAGCAGGGCCCAGCAGTGTCACCGTCTGAGTGCTGAGAAGCCCCACGTGAGGTGGTGCCTTCTTAGCTGGAATTCCTGGGATTCCAGGCACGGCTCACTGTCCGGCAGAGCTGTTCTTTGGGTCACCAGGGATAGTGGCTGGGGTGGGGCGCTTGGTAACCTGCCACCGCCACTAGCGGGCTGGTTCCAGCCACGCTCTGCCCCATCTGAAAACCTTGTTCTCGGGGGACGCCGGGGCTCGGGAGTCCAGTTTGCTGGCCATGGGGCCTCGCTGGGGAAGAGTGAGAGGCGGTGACGGGAGGGGTGTGCAGGCTGGGGCAGCCCCCACGGAAGTCCTGGGTGCACAGGAAGCCTCTTCCAGGAGCTCGCAAGAGAGGCAGCCCCGTCTCCCTTTTGCCTTAACGTATGAAGTAGAGCTGCTGTTTTCATAATGGCAGGAAGACAGGTGCCTTCTGTGAGGAGCACGCCTAGCCTGTGTGTGGAGCACGGCACGCACCTGCGGGTGACGCAGAAATACGGTGACTGCAAGTGTGGTGTTACTTCATGTGGAAGCTTTTAGCGAAGATAGTTTACATGGTGAAGGGAAAGAGCCTGGCAGTTCTCCTAGAAAACTGGCACAGAATTTTAGAAAACTGAAGATATGTGATAATTCCTAAATAAATATGGTTTGATACTCCTAGATGATTAATTACTTTAAAAAGCAAAATTTTTAAAAACAATAGTTTTAAGAACAGTAGTTCTTTCTTAACCAAGAATTAGTCTTGTTTGTTTGTAAACATTAGTTTCAGGGTGCCTATAATCTAGGGTCAGGAGGCTGAGACCAGCAGACCCCGAATCAAGGCCTGCTGGGCATCCACAGTGCGCTCACGGCTGGCCCAGCCGCACAGGCGACCCTCAGACTGCCCTGCAGACAGTGCTGTGTCAGTGCCATTGAAACGAGACTGGAAGAATACGGAAGAATAGCCGTTTTACAGTCATACTCAAAAATCTGAAGGGAGAGATGAGAGGACATTGTAATGGACTTTTGTCCAAAGGTTAACTGCCTTTATTTTTCCACTCAAAAATACAAAATGGATAAATCATGATTTTTTTTTTTTCAGACGGTCTAGCTATGCATTTCAGGCTGGCCTTGAGCTCACTTTGTAGCCCAGGCTGGTCTCAAACTAGTAATGATCCTCCTGCCTCGGCCTCCCAAGTACTGGGATTATAGGTGTGCACCACCACGGCAGGCTGATAAATCATGCTTTGAAATTTCTTTTAATCAGTGCCTACATTTTCTTACTAGGAAAAAGAATTTTCTCTCCCTTACACAGTTGCACATTCCCACATTTGTGCCCAGAATTACAAGCACTGTTACCTCCTAATAATGCGTACTGTGGTGACCTGGGATAGGCCAGCTGGCCTCTGGACCTGCCCGTCAGTACGGGAGGAAACAGTGCAGGCCGGCGGAGGCTCAGACAGAGGGGGGCCTGCGAGGTGGGCTCCTTGCTGGGGCTCAGAGTCCCTTGGCTGCGTCCTGCTGTGACCCCTGGCTGGATCACTAGGCCTCTGCCTGTCAGCGTCCATCATTGGGGTGGAAAACGCAGAACTCCGTCCTCCTAGAACGACTGGGCCTTGGGGTGGTCAGGGAGGCTCTGAGCAGCCGGCAGTGATGGGGGACACTGGCTCCGATCTCGGAGCGCCCACACAGAGGGATGCGGGGCGGGCCCTTTGCGGTGGGCTGCCCGGCCTGCGGGATCCCAGCCGGCCTGCTGCCCGCAGCGGCCCGAATGCCACCATGTGCCCAGCAAGGCCAGACATGGTGTGCAAAGGATGTCATTTTTAAGTTGTTTCATATTTTAAACTGTGCGATAAGAACTGAATTCTGACGTTGAAATTCAGCTGGTCACACTCTTTATTGGAAGGGCGTGGTGTGCAGGGCCTTGATTTGGCTGAGGAAAAGCTACCACTAAGCACAGGTCGGCCTTCAGGGCTGGGCCAGGCGGCAGCCGTCTGAACACAGCGTCTGAAGGGCACCGCACTGCCGGATTTCCTGTGTTGCCAGGAGTAAGCCAGCGCCCCCACCTTCCTGTCACTGAGAGGAGAAGGGATTCATCGGCAGAGCGCTGGAAAGCACGAGCTCTCCTTTCCGGGGTCTCCCTGCCCACTGGGGAACTCCTCCCTGCACAGCCCCCTTCTGCGCTTAAGTCTGAGTGTGAGCTGATTGAGGGCAGAGGGGTCTCAGTCCCTCAGCTGGATGACCCCCAAAGCAGGGCTTTGTTGGGGGAGAGGGGTGTTAAATAATTTTTCTTCTGTAGTTTTTACTACACTTGTTCCCCAACTCTTGGCTGGCAGATACCAGCTAGGAAGTGCAGGAAAAGTAAAGACAAGACCAAAAACTTAGGAACAGCCCAGTTACAGACCTTGGTCACAAGGGACAGATGGACAAGGACACAGCAAGAAGGAGCTATGCCGGAAGTGGTTGTGCCCCGACATGGTGGCACACGCCTGTAATCCCAGCCCTCTGGAGGCTGAGGCAGGAGAATTGCCATGAATTTGAGGCCAGCCTGCACCACGTAGCAAGACTCCCCTGTCTCATAAAAAGCAAAGAAACAAACCAGCCATCTGCAGTGCGTCAGTAGCTAACAGCAAGCACTGGGAGCGCCTGGGGAGGGGAGCCCCGAGGGGAACAGAAGTCCTCACCCGCGCGGCCTCCGACCCCCCAGGACAGGCTCCGTGCTCTGCAGCCTTCTGCGAGCCTGTGGGAGGCAAGTGACCGAAGCGATGCCGGACACTGGGACACGTGACGCAGCCCCCCCGCAGGATGACTGCTGCACCCTCAGCGGTCGCCTTACTGCCAGCGTTTTCCATATTGAATTGCTTTAAATAAAGTAAGCGAGAGACGGCAGCAAGACGGCGGCCGGCCGATGAGTAGCAGGGTCAGGAGCCTGAGAGAAACCGCTCAGGCGCTACAAGACTGAAAAGGAGAGGGACTCGCATTTCTCACGATCCAGGAAGAAACTGAGGAAAGGAAAAGAAAAGAAAAAAACGTGGACGGGAGGCTGCAGCCAGACCACTGTCACCGGAGCCGCGGTCGCGCTGGAGCCCGGGTTGGTGAGCCCGAGCCCGAGGCCCTCGGGAGGACGCGTCACAAGGGAGAAGGAGCCGGTGTGGGGATCTGCACTGCCCGAGGTGAGCGCTGGGAATCGGGTTCTCCCGCTGGAGGGGGTGACCAGCAGCATACCGGCAGGGCGCCCCTGAACCCGGAACAGTAGCGGCTTCAGGTGGCCGCCCCTGGCGCAGAGCAGATTGGGGGCTCTGCTTGGGCTGGGTCACGCCCCCGGGCAGGATCCAATAGCAAGGGACAAAGTTGCCCCTGAAGCTGTCCCCAGCCGGCTCCTTCCCGCGCGCACACTGCGGGCACACTACCGTGACTCCCCCAGCTGGTTGACTGGCCAGGAGGGGAGGGCCAGCCTGCACCGCCCCGGCCTGCACCTCAGTGGTGAGCACAAACTGCAGAGGGCAGGAACTCCTGGCCCGCGGCAGAGTGACCACAACCGGTACAGAAGGGGCCTGGGACCTCCACTCATTCACCTGTCTGGAAGAAACAAACATGACGAGAGAAACAAGAAAAAGCCTCCAGCCGCCGACCCAGGGAATACGGGTGCAGGACAGGCAAATACAGAAGAGATCGAGGGCAGCAAACATGCAGTACTGGACATGGCATCAGCTGACATAAAGCAGTGTCTTTGTGACATTATAGAACTCAGAACAGAAATAATACAAGTAAAGCAAGATATAAGAAGATTAATAAAAGAAATGCTAAGCACCTCTCAAGAAGACACATATGGAAGAATGGAGGAGCACTGCAAAAGGAGGGAAACATTTGATGAAGAATATAAAGAAATAAACGTGTTTCTAAGCACTTTATCTCATGAGTGGGTGTTCCCCCAAAGAATGTGTATTTGATTTTTTGTCCTTGCAGTGAGTGGCTGTGATTGTAAGAACAGATATGAATCTTCCTAAGTGTTGTAGTCAGGGGTTGTACAGAGAACAATTAGAATCAGGACATGGCATTTATAATATTTTTATGATGGTCACCCAGAGTTAACACAAGAAAATGCAGGGAATCGATTCAAAACACCAAAGACAGAATATTTAGCCAAGGGCCTGAATCCCACAGCAATGTCCCACATGAGCCCAGATAAAGACCCAGAGCCCGAGACAATGCCTCCCACGAGTCCAGCTGGAGGTCTATAGAGTCCATGAGAAGGACTCACGCCAGTCTCTTTTACGGATCCATGCCGGGAAGGCCCAAAGGTCAGCGGTGGAAATTAGGAAGTCTATGCCAGCAGGGTGAAGGAGCTGTGCTGATAGGCTGACAGTTCTATGCTGGAGCGGAGAAGTCACACTCACAAGAAGACCAGGGCTGTCCTGAAAAGCACCACAGCCATCCTCAGTGACACGGAGTACATGCCAGGAAGCCAGTGTGATGAGTTCATCCTGGAGACCAAGCAGCACAGGTCTTCCCCTCGGGAGCCAGGAAGCAATGCTTGATGTGAGGGCCAGAGCTCCTCCAGGAGAACCTAACGGCTCAAACAGCAACACCTCAACGTCTCAACGCCATAACGCCTTAACGTTCTTCCTTCTCCACGTCTCCATTTACACTGGCAACTTTCCTCAGGTGAAACATCTATGCTCAGCAGCATGGAATGTAATCCAGCTGGCGTTACGTTGACCACCAGTTTTTAATCCATAACGCTAAGGGAGAGGAACTCAAGGATGCTTTTGTGTTTTAGGTGCTGGGGGCCTCAGAAGCGAGCTTGGTTAGCCTGCTAAGGGCGGTGCTGGGCTGGGAGTGGACAGGTCTCCGCGCCTGTCTTGGGGCCTGGGTAATAAACCCCGTTCTCCCCCTCCCCCCACAAGCCTCCGCTCTGTAGCCAGGGACGGACACCCCCTGCAAGGCGTGAATACTGTTGTTCTTGCCAGGTGAAAGAAGAGAGCTGCTTTTTCTGTGCGACCCACAGCTCACTTCTAGAGGGATATTCCCAGCCCTGTTGGCATTTGGGGCGCTGTCTTGAGTCCCGCCCCCACCTTCAGGGGTCCCCAGGCGTGTCCTGAGGGACCACGAGCAAGACCTCAGCACCTTGTGCACCCGTGTTGCCAGTGGCGTCGCGCACAGTAGCCGAGGCGGGAAAGCGTGCCAGTGCCGGCCAGCACAGGAAGGGACCAGGAAGCTGGTATGTGCACACGGGGAGTAGTATTTAGCCTTGAAAAGGAGGTTTTGACGCATGCACGGATGGACCCTGAGCGCGAAATACTAAGTGCAGAAAGCGGTCGCAAAGGCAGAGCTGGTGTGTGCCCTGCGGTGCCCGGTCACAGCCGCGGGAGGGGCTGGAGAGGAGGGGACACCGGGGACGCCTTGCACCTTCTCCTGACCCTGCCGAGCACCGCTCGGGGTGCAGCCCTTCGTGGTGCACGCGCGTTCACGAGGCCTGGCTGTGTGCCTGCGCGCACACGGAAGCTGGCAAGTGCTACATCCCCGGTATTCACCGAAGTGGCCCCAAAAGCAGAGTACGGAGGTGGCGCGGGAGCTGGTGAGGCTGCAGATGGAGTGGGAAACGGTGCGGCCCGGGGGACGCCGGCAGGCAGGTCCCACAGAGGCTGCCAGAGGCACCGAGCACGCACGGCGGCCTCGGAAAGGGCCCATCGCCGGAAAACCTGTGCGCAGATGCTCGTGGCGGCCGCATTTTAGGAGCAGAAGGGGGCGAGCAGCACACGACCGCAGCCGACGGCACACGCGCACCGTGAGAGCGCAGCCCCGCCGGGCTGGGGTGCCAGGCCCATGCGGCCTCGGGTGAAGCGGCCCCCCGGGCAGCCCGCAGACAGGAAGCGGCTGCTTGCCACGATGGGTAACAAACCAGATGCATTAAAGTACGTCAGCCTTTATTTTAATAGCTAAAAGTAACTCACAAACTGTACACTTTAACAATTCTGTCTGTTGTGGGTCCTAAATCTTTGATAAGGGGCAGGCATGGTGGCACACACCTGTAATCTCAGCCCTGGGAAGGCTGAGGCAGGAGGGTCACTATGAGTTCAAGGTCAGCCTGAACTAGTGAAGCCCTGTATCAAAAAATAAAAACCCTGTGTCAAAAATCTGCTGGGGATTTAGCTCAGTGGCATAAGCGCCTGCCTGGCAAGTGTGAGGTTGTGAGTTCAATCCCTGGTACCAAAAATAGATAGATAGATAGATAAATAAATAAATAAATAAATAAATAAATAAAATTAAATAAGAATCTAGCGCCTGAGGCAAAAATTCAGCCTAGTGGTTTGGGGTTTTGTTTGTTTGTTTTTTAATGCTGGGATTCAAACTCAGGGCCTTGAGCCTGGGGGCAGGTGCTGGGTCCCCAGCCCAGCCGTTTTTAATTATTAGACTTAGCACCTGTGTTAGTCTGAGGCCCCCCCAGAGTATACTTTGCTTGCACGGTGCCCTTCCTCAGTGAGTGACCAGGGCTGAGGGACAGTGCTGCGTTGACTCACCAGGTCACTGACATGGACCCTGGAGGCCTCTCGGTCACGGTGAGTGACACTGGTCACACTCGTTCCTTCTGCCGATGACACGCTGCACCTCGTGTCTCCCTGTGTGCCCGGGGAGTCACCAGACGGTGTTTCACCAGCTCGTAGCCCGTGTGTTCATTCTCTAGAGGGAAACTGCAGCAGGAACACTCTACAGTGAGAGCCCTGCCTACCGGGCACTTTGCTCTCCTGCCACATGTCAGTATGGCCAGGTTCTTTTTACGTTTGTGTGTATGCGTGTATGTGTGTATTTAGGTTTTTTAAGACACGGTCTTGCTGTGTAGTTCAGGCTGTGTAGCCCAAGCTGTCCTAGAACTCAGGTGATCCTCCTGCCTCAGCCTCCCAAGTGCTGGGATTATAGCACCACCAAGCCCGGTCCTTACTAAAGATCAAGGACCACAGTTGCCGTTCTTGAACTCTCTTCTAAGTTTCTCCTGCAGCGGTTCTGAACACGAGGGCTTTCTTCCTTCATGTCCCATCTGCCCTTCTCAGCACTGTGGACCCTGGGACAGGGTCAGGCAGGCCATGGCCTGGCGCTGGACTGCGTGGTGCCGAGCAGCCGGCGTCCTGGAGGAGCGCGTGCGGCAGAGTCACGCTGAGTGGCACAGCGTCTCCTTGGCCCACCTCACTACTCCCAGGGCCCCTAACTGCAGGTGCTAAGTGCTTTTCTTCCGCTGGGAAAACCGAGTTGTTTTCTTCTCTTTCAGGCGGCCAGATGCGCCGGTGCCGGGCGGCGCGGGCGAGAAGCGCGGTGGAGAAAGCTCGGACAGCGAGTCCTCCTTCAGCGACTGAGCCGGCTGCGGAGAGCCTGGCCCACGGCCTCACGGGGTCCCAATAAAGCGTTTCTGGCCTGCCGGCGCACCTGGGTACCAAATAAAGGGCTGCAAAAGGCACAGCAGAACATCCTGAGCTGCAGGGAGCGCTTAGCACTGGGATGAGAGGGCCGGGCCGGGCTGGCCACCAGCAAGGGGCGCAGGCGAGCTCAGTGACCAAAGACACACTCCCTGCAAAAAGTATGAATTTTATACAACTTCCGAATGCTTTAGCATAAGACATACTGTGTACTTTTTTTTGTTTTCAAGACAGGGCCTATGTAGTCCAGACTAACCTTGAACTCACTGTGTAGCCCAGGCAGATCATGGCGATCCTCCTGCCTCAGCCTCCCGAGTGCTGGAATTACAGGTGTACGCCATCAGGCCTGGTAATTATGTACATTTCTGTAAACAACGTAAGACAGGAAGTAACACTGGATGGAAGTTTCTGTGACACCTTGAAACATACCTGTTTTGGATGCAGGACTTTTTCAAAGTATTCATTAGCAAATACAGCTTTCTTGCCAGTTGTTTGGTGGTTCGTGTATTGTGAAAGTCTGATACCTTTATTATCAAATAGAAACGCTGAAGATGTCTAAAGGTAGTTTAGGGTGAATGGGACTCATCATCAACTGCTTTACTGCCTTAGCAAACATAATTGGATTTGTGGAGTTAAAAAGCCCTTCCCCATTGTGCACATAGTTCTTCCCAAATACTTAGTCTGGAAAACCTGTGAAGTACTGGGTTAGAAGGACAGTGATGCGTTGGTCAAATGGTGCTTGTTATGGCTTCTACCTGGACATCCCCCCAAAACACTCGGTCAGGGCTTGGGAGGCGCCCTGGTTCCGGGGGCGGAGTCTGTTGGGGGCGTGGTCTGGTGGTCTGGCCCCGCCCCTCCCGGCTGCCTCCTGCCTCGAAGATGCAGTAGACCCCGAGCCACCATAAACCGTAAACCTCTCCTCCTCCGCTGTTGGTACAACGTGGTGCAGAGTAACTGCTTGCTTTAGGTCACCGGAAGGCGGAGACGCGGGAAAGGCCGGGGTCTGCAGGTGTTGGTGCCGAGATCCCAGAAGCAGGAGCCAGGGGGCCTTGAACATGACGGGAAGCCGTGCGGCTTCCAGGGAGAGTCGCTTACTGCCCCGCCCCCCAAGGGCGGAGGAGCAAGGACAGGATGGGGCGCTGCAGCCTGCTGCAGGGGTCGTGGGGGGGAGGGGCGCCCCCTGCTGCTGCTGCTGCTGCTGCTGCTGCTGCTGCTGCTGGGTTTCTGTCGTCTCTCCCCCGTCAGGTGGCGGCCAGCCCCATGGCCTTTCCCAAACATGACCCAGGAGGGTTCGGAGCGCATGCTGCAGCCCCGGACCACAGCCGAACCCAGCACCCACTGTGAGTTTTCCGTATTCTGCGCCAGAAATGTCACCGGCCTGGTTGGAGGGTCGGTAGCAGGCCCCGTGGTCATCCCTTGGTTATCCCAGCTTTTTAGGCTGTGACTGTCACCACGATCTGTTCCTTCACACAACCCTGGGTGACGGTGCCAGCGCATGCTGCACTCTGAGAGCACCCTGCGCCCTTCCAGGTGCCTGCTCCGAGCTGGAGGGACCCACTTCCTCACCCTGCACCCCCTGAAGTGGGTGGGGGAACCGGTGCCTCGCGCGCCTGCGCTGCTGTTGAGGCCGGTGAAGTCACCGTGGATAGGTGGGTCGGCCCAAGCCGCCCTGTTGGTCCAGGCACTGAGATTCTGGATCTCAGGTCGTGACGCTGGCCGAGGTCCGGCAGAAGGGCAGGAAAGTTCGGATTAATAATCTCAGCCCGGTGAGATGGTGCACGCCTGTCACCCTGGCACTCAGGGGGCTGAGACAGGAAGCTCACGGGGAGCTCATGGCCAGCCTGGGCTACATAGCAAGATCCGGTTTAAAAATATGGGGCGGGGGGACGTGGCCGGGGACACAACTCAGCAGTACAGATGCCTGCCTGGCAAGCGCAAGGTCCTGAAATCGATAACTGGTACCAAAAGACAAACAGAACAATAGGAAAGACTCACTTCTTCCAGAGCTGACAGAACTTAATGCAAATAGCCCACTCCCCACAGCTGCTCAGTCTCGGGGAATTGCACCGATGTGGCCTCACCTACAGGTGGGGGGGAGCCCCGGCTGCCTTGACTGCACCCCTCTGGCTCGGGCTGGGCCTTGGGTGGCGGAGGAGCAGCCGTGCTGCCGCGCAGGTGAGCACTTCCCGGCCTGGGCCGGGCCTAGCGGAGGGTCACCCTGGCCTGGGCTCCAGGGCGGCGTTTGCTGCACAACGAGGCCGCTCGGCGGGCCGCGCGTGTGCGAGGCCTCGGGCGCTCGGGGCGCGGAGCCCAGGCCGGCCAGGCCCGCTCTGCTCCCCCTGCGGCCCACCTGGCCTCTGCTGCGGGCCGCTGACCGGGCTAAGAGCTGCAGGCGGCCCGGGCCTGTGCTGTGACTGCCACTGTCGTCCCGGAGTGCGCTCCGCAGAGCCCCAGAGTGAGGACTGAAGACGCCTCCGCCAGGAACCGAAGGCCGCGCCTGTGAGCTCAGCGAGGCCCGGCTCACAAGGCCGCTGCTCCCGGAGCCCACACTGCAGCCCGCCCCTCACTGTGCCACTCGGGGAATGGGAAGACGAGGCCCGGCTACGCCCCTGCCTTCCCATCTCCTGTGCACCTGCTGTGCAGTTCAGGCTGGCCTTGAACTCACTTTGTAGCCCAGGCTGGTCTCAAACTTGAAACAGCCCTCCTGCCTCAGCCTCCCGAGTGCCTTACCCCACCCAGCTTGTGCTCTTATTCTTACCTTAAAGTGGAATCTCAGAAGATGGCAGTGGGGAGGGGATGGAGAGACAGAGGGAGGCGAGAGGGAGGGAAGCCAACAACACGTGGATAGGCCTCCACTGACCAAAGGTAAGATTTGAGAATCAATAAAGACAACAACTAACAGTAATTAGTTGAAGCGCTGTGAATATGTTTAAATTTATGGTTTCATAATATAAAAATGAAAAATTAATTTCCTTTGAAAAATAGAAGTAAACTCATTGTTTTGAAACCACAACAAGAATTAACCCTGCCTTTTCCAAACCAACTGGACCTTTGGACAATCAAATAGTGAAGGGCACTTTGTCTTTACAGAAACATCAAAACTTTGAACAATAGAAATAAAATGGCAAGCCACACGGGCAGGAGGAGAACTAAGAAGTCAACCTGTCCTCCTGTGAGCCAACCAAGAGGCAAGAGTACTGCCAAGCCCCCTCCCTCCGGCAACTGGCTGACTTGGAGGGACACAGGCCAAGATGATAGCAACTAAGTACAAAAGCCAACTCAGTGCTTATGTTGTTTGAATCTGCAGGTCTAAAGCCAGGAATCTGAGCATCTATTTAGAAGAAAACAATATGCAGCACAGCAACTATGGGGGATTTCTTTCTGTTTTGTTTGTGAAATCCAACATTGTTCTCACTGTTCTGTGGTCAGTGGAGGCCTATCCACGTGTTGTTGGCTTCCCTCCCTCTCGCCTCCCTCTGTCTCTCCATCCCCTCCCCACTGCCATCTTCTGAGATTCGACTTTAAGGTAAGAATAAGAGCACAAGCTGGGTGGGGTAAGGCACTCGGGAGGCTGAGGCAGGAGGGCTGTTTCAAGGGCTCATAGTTCTGTTCTATTTTATTGGGTTGGTTTTTTGTAGGGGTGGTTTGAGATAGGATCTCCCTATGTAGCCCAGGCTGGCCTAGAACTTACAGTAATCCTCCTGTCTCTGCCTTCCAAGTCCTGAGATAACAGATGTGCGCCACAATGCCCGGTTTTATTCCCTTTAAAATTAGAAAAAGAAAATATCACCATTTTTGCAACCACCAGTGATTCAACAGCTTTTGCATTAGTCAGCTAAAGGAAATAACTGAAAAAAAAGAGGAAATAACTGATGAAATAATCTTGATCTTTTGCATTTCTCTTGGTGATTTAAGATGAGCACCTAAACTCTTAATTCAAAATGCTAACACCTGGGTCAGTGCTAAGGAAACATCCCTTCTGGACGATCGTGCTGCTCCTACACTGAGGCTCACCGTCCGCGATG
The DNA here is from genome assembly GCA_004027295.1 of Dolichotis patagonum. Classification (NCBI taxonomy): domain Eukaryota; kingdom Metazoa; phylum Chordata; class Mammalia; order Rodentia; family Caviidae; genus Dolichotis; species Dolichotis patagonum. Next base: position 85,825 of record PVJX010001186.1, on the reverse strand, counting down.
ACGGACAGCCTTTGTCTGGGGCTGCAGGAAGCACACGTCTGCTGGCGTCGGCGCTGCGGAAGGCCTTGTCCAGGTGTGGCAGGGTCCCACTCCTGCACCGAGGAACTCTCAGGGCTGGGGGGAGGCTGGATAGCCAGTCTCCACATGCCAGAATTGGTGCTGGGTACGAGGCCTGCAGGAGATGAAATGCAGCCGCTCCGAGGGTGGGGTTTTGCAGCCCTAGGAGATGAGCACACCAGGGCTCAGGGAGTTCACCTGAGACAAATGCTGCAGTCCACTCCCTGCTGTCAGGGCAGGGCTTGTCACAGCAAAGCAGGGCTCAGTGCTTCCTCTGGGGGCACTAGGGACTCCCACAAAACAAGCGGAAGACCCCACCTTCATGTCACTTGTATTAATTCTTTATCCCCCTTATTAGTACAGACACATCTGTAATACATCGCAGATGCCTTCATTGGTACATGCAGGTCGCACCTCCAATTCTTCTGCCTCCGCTTCCCTCCTCTCTGCCCTCTCTTCCCATCCGAGGATCTCCTTAGCACCCTTTCAGAGAACGAATTCTGGTTCACTGATCCTTCATATTGCTTTTTGCCTCAGTTTCACTTAATTTCTGCCCTGATCTCTTTGTTGTCACTTGAGACAGGATCTGTGTAGTTCAGGCTGGCCTTGATCTCACTATGTAGCCTAGGCTGGCCTCGAACACATGGAGATCCTCCTGCCTCAGCCTCCTGAGTGCTGGGATTATAGTGAAGGTATGTGCCTATACTATTATCAGCTCCTGGTCTTTATGATTTCTTTCCTTTTATTCATCTCAGATTTGCATTGTTTTTGTCTTTCTGTGACCCTGAGATGAATCCTTAGGTTATCGGGACTGTCCTGTTGTTTTCATGTGGACATTCACGGCTATAAACTTCTCTCATAGACCCACTTAAAATGTGTCCACGGCTTAGCATGTCGTATTTCCACTGTCATTTGACTCCAGGAACTTTTTATTTCTTCCCTGATTTCTTCTGTGAGGCAGTGACTACACAGTGACATATTATTTAATCTCCAAGTGTTTGTATGGCTTCTATGACCTCTTTTGCTGTGGATTTCTAGATTCATTCTGCCGTGAGCAGAGATTTTTTGGGTATACCGGAGATTCTTTGGGTTCATTTGTATTCACTGAAGCATGCTCGAGGGCCTGAGGCTGGGTTGCTTTGGGGAGAGCCCCATTTGCTGTTGAGAAGAATGTGATTTCTGTTGTTGGATGGAACACCGTGGTAGCTGTTAAGTCCACATGTTCAATGGTGTGGCTTAATTCTGATACTTCCTTGTTGACTTTTTGGTGCAACTGACCTGTCCAGGTGTGAGAGAGACTCCTGTCCAGATGTCAAAGCCCCTCTCGGTCGCTGTATTGGTGTCTGTCTGTCCTTCTCAGGCTGGTGTCTGTTTTATGCAGTTGGAGTGCCCGAATTGGGAGTCCAGATGTTTGTTACCATCTTCTCTTCCTGTTGAATTGCTCCCCTGACTACGGACAGTGGATGTCTGTGTTCTTCTGGTCGGTTCTGGCTCGAAGTCTGCTGCCTCTGAAGTCGGATCTCCACCCCTGCCAGTGTCGGGCTCCAGGGTGACGGGGACTTGTTCTCCACCTTCCTCTGTCAGGCTCTGCTGTTCCTCGCGGATGAGTGCGCCCCCTGCAGGTGGTGGATGGCGGCATTGTTTTCAATCCAATGTGCCAGTTTGTGTCCTTAGACTGGGGAGTCGGGGCCCTGACGCTGAGCTGTGATCGCAAGGTGTTTATTGAATCTTGTCCTGGCATTGTTTTCTTGTGCTGATTCTTTTATTTTTATCCTTTTGCCTCCCCGCTCTCCTGGTAGTCTTTCCTCTGGCTCTTTAGGGCTGCCGGCCTCCATGTCTCTGGCTTGGATTCCCCAATTTTCTGCACTGCTCATTTAAGGGCCTTGGACCTCCTTAGGATTTCTTTCTGGTGGAAAGTCTTTACTTCTCCATCAACCTGAAGGATAATTTTGAAGGCGACAGAAGTCTGAGTGAACAGGGCGCAGGAAATAGCTCTAACCCTAACCCTAACCCTGGCAAGCACAAGGTTGTGAGTTTGATTCCCAATACAAAAAACCACAAAAATCTGAGTGAACAACTGTTTTTTTTTTTAGGTCTTATAAAACTTCACTTCAAGCTCTCCTTGCCTTTAAGGCTTGTGCTGAAAATCCATCTTAATTCTGATGGTCTTGCCTTTATAGAGCACCAGTGTATTTCTTACATACACCAATGTCAAGCCATGTATTTCTAGAAGCACACACCACTCCTCAGCCTGCTATTTATCCATCTGTCTACCTTGGCGGTGCTGGTACAACTGGTTAGTGTGCTGTACTAGTCTTTGCAGTACTAGGAAGCTTCCCCCTTTATACGGATGAAGCTGAGTATAAAAGAAAGAGGTCTCATGGAGTCCCCATTGTTCCGGTAGAGTGTGATTATTCTCCACTCTGCCTTACTTGGCCCAGGCAAGTTGATAAAGCATTGGTGATGGCTGCAACCCAGAACTCTGCAGGGTTTATTAAGAAGAAGTCTAGAGCCCAGCATGGTAACTCCAGCCCTCGAAGACTGAGGTGGGAAGATCACTGAGTTCGAGGCCAGCCTGCCACCTAGCGAGTTCAAGACCAGCCTGAAGTACACAGGGAGACCCTACCTCAAAAAAACAACAAAAAAGCCAGGCACAGGGGTGCGCACCTGTAATCCCAGCACGCAGGAGGCTGAGGTAGGAGGATCCGGAGAGTTTGAGGCCAGCCCGGGCAACACGGTGAGTTCAAGGCCAGCCTGAACCATATAGTGAAGCTCTGTCTCAGAAAAAGACCAAAAATACAAACAAAGCAGAAATCTAGTTTGATTTCACAGGCACCACACTCCCAAGGTGCAGCCGGAAGCCCTCGGGCAGTGGGCGAGGCAGGTGAGTGAACCCCACCGGCAGCTCCTTTTCCTGGTGCTGGTAACCATAACTCCAGGCCAGAGCTCCTTCCATGCTGACTGTAATTATGAAGCCAAGAGATCTCAGGCGGAAACCTGAGGACACTGAGCCTGAGGAAAAGGGACAAATCCAAGTCAAGCGAGCCTCTCCTCGGTCCACAGGGCGGGGTTGGGGGAGTCACCTTGGCTAGAGGCCCCCAGTCTGCGCTGTGCAGTGTACCGCTGCGGGGAGGGGGGCGCGGGCTCTGGAGCGCTCCCCTCGGACCTCCCAGTCATAATTTGACTTCTGGGTGTTTTGTTTGTTTGCTGCTTACACTTAGAGGTGGTGAGTAGGCTCTGCTCGTTTCTTTAAAAAAAAAAAAAAAAAGCAAGCCATCAGCTCTGTTCAGAGGCAAACTGAGGCTTCCTAAATGCAAAGAGTTTTGCAAAACAGGACTTTAGTGTTGCTCTGACCCTGGGTGAGTTCACTTTTTTTTTTTTTTTTTGAGACAGGGTCTCACTATGCAGTTCAGGCTGCCTTGAGCTCACTTTGTAGCCCAGGCTGGTCTGGAACTTGCAGTGATCTTCCTGCCTCAGCCTCCAGGTGCTGGGATGACAGGCTGCACCACTGCGCCTGGCGAGGTTCACTTTCCTTGCAGAATCCGTTCCCTTCGGTGCGCAGAGCCCGAGGGCTCTTCACATCCAGATCTGAAGGATCCTCCGGGTTGCTTGGTGGGACCCAGGAAGGCTCACAAAATGAGGGCAAATGAAGCTTAAAGCAGCATTGTGGCCAAACCTTACGATTTCCACTGGGCTGCAAGGAAGAAAAGTAAACTGTGAGCCCCGCCGTTGGGTCCAGGACAGGGACTCGCTGGTCACCGAACGTGAGGGCAGAATGACCCTTCCAGCCGTGCTTTTCCAGAACTCGTGATTATTACTTGCTTCTGTCTCGGAGAAGGGGGCTTCCAGCTCTCAGGGGAGAGGAGTGTCACCGCAGTCACCCTCTTCACAAACGCTGGGTCTCTGCCCCTGTCCCACAGCAGCTTGCCTGATGGGAAAGTTAGTGACATGAGACTTCTCCCCTCTCCGGCTCCCTTGCTTTTTAATGACCTCAAGTAATAAACCCTTTTAAGATTTTTTTGTCTCACTAATTTTTATAATATGCAAACTGTACAGAACACCGGGCTATTAAAACCAGGCTGAAATTACACCACATCTCTGTGGGAACCCTGAACCGCAGATAAACAGTCCCAGGCCACAGATAAAGATGCATTAACCTGCTTGTTACGGCTTGAATCTCTTCCTAGCACACAAGGGGGCAGGTTCCCTATAAGGAAGAAAATTCAGAAAAACCAGAGGAGGCAGAGCTATTTTATTATTGCAATAGAAAATAACATGGACTTTCTGCAGCAGTTCTGTCCAATAAAATGGAAATATAAGCCATCTACAGTACTCTCAATTTCATAGTAGCCATATTACTAAAAGTAAAAAGAACTGTTTGAGCTGGTGGCTCACTCCTGTAATCCCAGCACTCAGGAGGCTGAGGCAGGAGGATTGTTGCAAGTTCAAGACCAACCTGGGCTACAAAGCCCAAAGCCAGCCTGAATTGCATAGGGAGATCCTATCTCAAAAAAAAAAAGAACTATTCAAAGTTTATTTTAATAACACATTTTATTTAACTCAATATATCCAAAGAGGTATTTCAACATGTACCCAGAACAAAAACTAACGCTGAAGCTCCTGCTGCAGTGCTGTGCGCTGCCGGGAGGGAGGCCAGAGGCCCTAAAATCGGAGGTACTGAGCCAGGGAGCCTGGTCCACACCTTCCTGGGGTCCTCGGGCCCAGCCTCCCGCAGAGCCTGCTGGGGGTGAGCTGCCGTCCAGCCAGCAGGGCCCCAGCACGGTGCTCAGTGCCTGGGCCCTCGGATCCTCCTGCCTCAGCCTCCTGAGTGCTGAGATGACAGGCATGCACCACCTTGCCTGGCTCTTGTGCCATTTTGCTAGAGTACACTTTTCCCTCTTGTCTCCCCTTGATTTATGTCACAATCCCACGCAGCCACCTGAGGAGCAGTGTCCACCAGGGTAGTGTCCTGACCCCTCACTCCACAAGGCGTGGCCTCTGACCTGAGAAAACTCTTTAGTCCCCCCCCACTAAGGACTCCAGAGCCTTCACATTGAGCCCCACCCCCCTTTATTTATTTGAGACAGGAGCTCACTCTATCCCATTCAGTCTGGCCTTGAACTCACTATGTAACCCAGGCTGGCCTTGAACTCATGGTGATCCTCCTGCCTCAGCCTCCCGGGTACCGGTACTGGAATTACAAAGGTGTGACACCACACCTGTCTTATTTTTTTTTTTAATTTTTGATACAGGGAATTGCTAAGTAACTAAATTGCCAAAGCTGGGCTCAAATTTGCCACCCTCCTGCCTCCCAGAGTCCTGGAATTGCCACCCTCCTGCCTCCCAGAGCCCTGGAATTGCAGACGTGCACCACCACACCCAGGGAATACGCCTGGGAGTCAGTGCAGGGAGCCACTTCCGCCCCTGAGCAAATGCTGTCTGCTGCGGCCTGTGACAGCATGGGTACTGCAGACGCGTGCAGGGTCGTCACTCAGCAAAACCAAGCTGAAGGCCACTGCTCCAGCGGACTTTAGGTCCACCCACCCCACGGGTGCTGGTGTCCCGCCCTGTGGGATGCAAGGGGCGTGGGGGCGGGGAGACTTCCACCCAGACTTCAGAAGGAAGCCTGGGAGGCTAGCAGTGCGCCCCCCAGAGGGCAGCGGGTGAGGCACGGAAGGTCTGCCAGGAAAGCTGCAGGACTAGCAGAGCCAGCCCAGGAGACGGAGCCCGAGGGCTGCAGCCCGGTGACCAGGGGCAGAGCGGCCAGGGGGGCGGCTGCCCCCACCGGGCAGTCCCAGGCGAGGACAGTCCCAGACGAGGACTCCCGCCCAGCTGGGCCCTGCCCTGCCTTTCCACCATCTACCAAGGTCATCTGTCCAGAGCTCAGCTCCCTGTCACCTCCCAGCTAAAACCCCTCCTCCCTCCCCCTCACTAATAAACCAGTCCCAGTTCACCAGCTGACAGTCAAGGCCACCCATGCGGGGAGCCTGAGGGAACCTGCTGCCCTGACCTCCCCTCCTCCTCCTCCCCCCCGACCCCCTCCCCTCCTCCTGCCCTCCCTGTCCTCCCTCGCCCTCCCCTCCCCCTCCTCTTCGCCCAGCCACCACTGACCACTGCACTGCGGCTCCAGGCCAGCATGCTCTGGCCTCCCTCTCTCCTTGCTCCCTGAACGACAGTTCCAGCCTCCACGTCCCAGTGGAAGCGACCAGCGCTCCCACAAAGTCCTTTTGGGTTTTGCAGCAGGAAATATGCTGGGACCCTGAGCACTGCTCCGTGCCCCTGGGCATGGTCCTGGGGCACGGAGCCCCGGGTGCTGCTGGGCACACCGTGGGCTCTTCCGACTGCGGCCTGTGTTGATGTCGGACTGCTGCCGACTTGATAAAGCTCAATTCATCCTCGAGAAATACTTATGTATTGGGGGGTTTTGAGATAAGGTCTCTCTGTGTAGTCCAGGTTGGCCTCAAACTCTCAGGGATCCTCCTGCCTCAGCCTCCTGGGATGGCAGGTGTGTGCTGGACTTGACATTTATGGAGCTCTCATGCTGTGCAGTATGAAAACTACCACAACCCACGCAGCCCTTGAGGTTCTTGGGGTGAAGGACCGTGAGAGGAGAGAAAGAAGAGACGAAGTTGGGGTCCGGGGAGCCCTCACCCTCCTGATGGGAGGAAAGGAACTGTCCCCTTACTGTAGGGGCCTTTATTTGCACCTTTTAGCAACTTAATGTCCCATGACACCCTGTTGTCCTAGCAACCCACTGTTCAGATGTCTTGGTGCTGGGTGTCCTCTGGGCTGAAGTGGCCCCTTCATGCGGCCGCCCAGGCGCTCTCTGTCCTTGGGACAGCCACGCCCCCGCCTTGCTCCTGTGGTCAATCTCCAGCTTCAAGGGCTCCCAACAGAAAGCAGTGAGGGAGGCTGAGGCAGGAGAACTGCTGTGAGTTTGAGGCCCGCCTGAACTGCACAGTGAGACCCTATCTCACCAAAACAGAACAAAACAAAACACCCCACCAGCAGGACACGCAGAAAGCTCACTTTAGGGCCATCGCCCGGCACCTGGTCCCATCCTGTGCTATGTAAACACACAGCGATGTGACTGAATTTCTAATTTGTCTGAAAAGCTGACATCCCAAGTTTTATTTTCCACACAGAAGAGCAGGACTCGGTGGCCGCGGTGACCCCCAGGCCTTGACGGTGTTCGCACACAGCCTGACATCTGCATGCGGCATCTGATTCGCGCCCTTGTAGCTGAGCAGCAGCCAATGAGGAGCCGGCGTGGACTGGCACGGTTGGTGACTGGATCGGTTGGTGACACTGGCATCGGGGGACTCTGGGCAACAGAGACCAAAGAAATGCAGGAAACAAAAGCGACAGCGGCGACAGAAACACAGCCCTGAGCCAGGGGTGCTGGCGCACGCCACTAATGCCAGTAATCGGGAGGCTGAGGCAGGAGGGTCCCGAGAGTTCAAGGCTAGCCTGGGCTAAAAAATGAGCTCAAGGCCAGCGTGAACCATATAGTGAACCCCCGCAAAACAACAATAAAAACCACAGCCCAGCGCAGACTTGCGGGGGGGCCCTCTGCTCCCTTGAAGCGGGGGCACCGTGTCCCGCCGCAGTGCCCGTGGGACGCTCTGCTCCCACGGGGATTCCGTCTCACAGACGGCTGCGTCCGAGGTCCCTAACAGTGAGACGTGGTGTTTGGATGGCTCGGTCCTCGGTGACTGTGAAACCCAGAGCGCCCCTCCAGCCCCTGCACAGCCCAGCCCGGGCCACCCTACGGCTCGGTCCCCTCGAGTGCCAGGTTAGAACCCTCGCAGCTCAGGACCGAGCACAGTGCAGGTCGAAGGGGGGGAAGGAGGGGGAGGGGAGGGGTGGGACG